>JBCEWC010009170.1:0-19046 GCA_038996855.1 Solanum aculeatissimum
TAGAGTTATTAGAAAATAATACATTAATATTTTTTTCTTTTTATTAATTTTTTTTATGAAATAAGAAAAATTATAAAAGATGGAGGATTCTTATCAGAATGATGAAATGATTAATAAAACGTCACTTGTTATAATTATAACATGATTTGGTCTGATCTCTTTGCAATCATATTAATTAAAACATATTTTTACGCTAACTAATATGTTTTAATGGTGGGATGATATGCTTTTTAAAGATCAAATTTATCCTCTCGTTAATATTGGATTAAAATTTATCTATAATGATCGAAAAAATTTGGTCACTATAAGTGTATTTATAACGACTGGAAAAAAAATTGGTCGCTATAAGTGTATTTATAACGTCTGGAAAAATATTTGGTCACTATAAGTATATTTATAGCGACCGAAAAAATTTTTGGTCACTATAAGTATATTTATAACGACCGAATTTTTTTTTTGTCACTATAAGTATATTTATAACGACTGAAAAAAATTGGTCACTATAAATGTATTTATAATGACCGGATTCATTTTCCTTCGTTAAGAAATTATCGTTAAAAGTCTTTTTTCTTGTAGTGCTACTAACTTTTGAGTTTCTTGCATCTACTTTGAGTCCTCATGATTATATGTAAATGAATTGATTCATTGCATTGACATTATGATGAATTTAGTCTTAATTCAGGCAATGTACGAAACATCATCAAATAATGAGTATTGAGCACCGAGTAGGGTAAGAGGATAACACCCTAGAATTATGTTGCCAACGTAGGATAGTTGTCTAGTTAACTTTGGTGGCTTATGTCCCAAAAGATGGACAATCTCTTTAGATCCAAGAAAGAGAGAGGAAGAGGTTGGCGTCCTTTACCTTGGCAAGTTTAGGCTGGGTGTAGAAATGGCATCAGTATCGTCTTGCATCACCAAACTAATAGTGGTGGGAGTTATATCGGTTAGTGAAACTTCCAAGCAACACTTGATTGAGTATATTGTATTTTTAAATTGAGTTGCATAAGATAGAGTCCATTTTCAAAGCATGGTTTTCAACTTTAAACTTGCATAATTATTGAGTTGAGTTATGAGCTGATGAGTTGAGTTCTGAGATGAGTTGAGATTTACCTATTTATTTTAGCTATTCATACATACCAGTATATTTCATGTATGGAAGTCCATTTGGACCTGCATCGTTAATGATGCAGATACAGGTGACAGAGAACTTCAACAGACGCATTGTTGAGGAGGTTCAGTTACCTTGCCTCTAGAGTTGGTAAGCCTTCCTTGCTTTTCGGAGGAGCCTTTCTTTCATCTTCTATTGGTTATTACTATTTTTCTTTGAGTTGGGTCGCCATGGACTGTCATGGTACAATCTAGATGTTTAGAGATAGAGGCTTCATAGATTTTTTAGTAGAAGATTGTTAAGTGTTCATTTTCTAACTTGATCATTGGAAACTACATTTTGATAAGAGTTTTATTTACCTATTCAATGTCTTGTATCTGAGTATTGCTTCCGTTGTTGACTATGACGTGATGATGAGGCCAAGTGGTTTGCTTGAGGAATCAATAATAGTTCTTCAAGTATCAGCTACATTAAGGGTACCCTCCCCAGGCGTGACAAACTTGGTATCAGAGCATAGGAGTTCAAGTGTCCTAGGGAGTCTATGAAACCATGTCTAGTAGAGTCTTGTTTATGGGTGTGTTGTGCACCACACTTTATAAGCAGGAGGCTATGGGACATTAGGAAGGTTGCACTTCTTTTGTGTTCTCAGTTCGTGCGATACAGTTTAACTCTATAAATGATCTTTTCTAATTCTTGCATTACGCGTTTGTAGATCATGACTCCTAAGCGTACCTCTACCCAAAGAGATGCTTCAGCTTCTAATATCGAGAATCTCCTTCCAAAGGTGTCTTCTTAGTTGGAGATGAGGGTTCGGGGTCGAGCAGCTCGAGTTACCTGAGTCCTACAGACACCTACTTCTCCACCTGCTCCTGCTACAGAGGCTGATTTCAGAGGAGTTATTACTATGCTCACCCAGTTGGTAGCTTCCCTGAGTGGGAATCGGAGTTCACAGACTCCTAGTTCTAGATCTCAAGACCAACTACTGCAACCATGCTTAGGGATTTTCTGAGGATGAACCCACCAATCTTCACAGGGTCAAAGGTTGAGGAAGACCCTCAAAACTTCATTGATGAGATATGAAAAGTCCTGAAATCCATGCATACGACTGAGACTGAGAGAGTTGAGCTTGCTACTATCAGCTAAAGGATGTAGCAAACATTTGGGATAATCAATAGGAAGAAGGTTGAGGTAAGGATGTTGAGCCTACTGAGTAGAGTGAATTTGAGAGCACCTTCCTTGAGCATTTCTTTCCCCAGGAGTTGAGGGAGGAGAAGATTGAGGAGTTCGTGAACCTGAAGCAGGAAGGGTTGACTGTCAAAGAATACAACCTCAAGTTTATCTAACTATCCAAGTATGCTCCAGAGATAGACCAGGACATGAGGCTGAGAATGAAGAGGTTTATATCTGGCCTGGGTAAACATGTGAAAAAGGAGTGCAAGGCAACGTTGCCAATCCTAGGCATGGATATTTCAAGGGTTATATCTATACATAACAACTTGAGAAGGATAAGAACAAAGTTAGAGAGGAGCATCTGAGAAAGAAGGCCAAGTCAACAGGGCTTGAGCCAAATCAGCCTAAGCAAAGTAAGGGATATAAGTCTTACTTCTAGAAAAGACCTTCGGGTTATACACCATCTTCAGCGAGTGCACCAACTCTGAGTAACAGGTATGATCAGAAGTCCCAAGGTCAACCAAACTTTAGAGCACAGGGTTCTCAGACTAGTGTGACCTTTGGCTCGAAAGGGAAGACACCTTGTGGAAAATATGGCAGGATGCATTTGGGAGAGTGCAAAGAGGAAGGGAATGGCTGCTATAAGTATGGACAAATGGGTTATTTTCATAGGGAGTGTCCATTATGGGGAAATAAAGACCAGTCTTCTAATAAAGCACAACTAGCCAAAGGTAACCAGAAAGAGGTTGCACCAGGGACAGGCGGTGGAACAAATTGTCTATATGCGATGGAGAACTGATAGGACCAAGATGTTGCACCAGATGATGTTGTAGGTATGTTTTGAGTAATTACTCTTGATTGTTATGCTTTGCTTTATTCGGGTGCAACTCAGTCTTTTGTGACACCATATGTGGCTAGTAGATTTGAGATTCTTCCTGAGTGCTTTCTTGAGCCATTTGTTATTTATACTCCTGTTGGTGAGTCTATTCTAGCCGATAGAGTTTACAAAGATTGTGTAGTGTCCATCCACCATTGGGATACTCTTGCTGATTTGATAGAGTTGGAGATGTTGACTTTGTTGTGATTCTTGGCATGGACTGGATCCATGCCTGTTATGCCTCCATCGATTGTAGGACCCGAACTGTTAAATTCCAGTTTTCGAATGAGCCTATCTTAGAGTGGAAGAGAGATTTGGTTGCGCCTAAAGGTAAGTTTATTTCCTACCTTAAGGACAAGAAGCTAATCTCTAAGGGATGTACCTATCACCTTGTGTGAGTTAAGTCTGATGATGTTTAGCCTCCTACCCTTGAGTCCGTCCTAATTTTGAGTGAGTCACGTGTGCAAGCCTCTATCAGATATTGAATGTCAAAATATCTTTGCATCTTTAAATAGAACAAAGCATAAAAGAAATACGAATAAAAGATCCTATTAAATGACAATAACTACCTCTCTAAGTCTCTTGAAAAGCCCCAGATAGTTAAGTAAAAAGGTACTACGCACTGTCCGGGCTAGGAACTTATATAAGTGTAGAAACAAAGGGTGAGTACCAAAACAACATGGTACCTAACAAACTAAGTAATAAACCAAAGAAAACCTAGTTGAATAGACAAATGTTTTTTGCCCCAGTGAGCCTCCATAACTACAACCTGTATAGAAATTACTCCAACCTAACAGTTTCTAATACACAATTTAAAATAGGTTCCACAATCATAGTTTTAAAACCACAAGTCATAGGTTCAGTAAATACACGATCAATCACAAGAATAGAATTGCACCATGCATAACTATGCAGGAATGAAAACATAATATTCATACACTTGCCACAGAAGGCCTCAACACCACACACTATCACTGGCAAAGACTTTGGCATCACTCAATATTATCAATAAAGACCTTAATATCACTAGAAAAGACCTCGACATCACTCAATATCACCTACAAAGACCTCTACATCATACAATATTACTGAGAGAGATCTCAAAATCACCCAATATCAGTAGTAAAGACCTCAACATTATCCAATATTATCAACAAAGACCTCGACATCACTCAAAATCAATGACAAAGACCTCGGTATCACGTAATATCATTGGAAAAAATTTCATCATCACAACCAAGTCCATCTCATCATAATATTCAAGAATATAATGCAACTCATCATGATCACACAATAATGAGAAATGACAAGTGAAAGGAGCTCAATATCACAAGAAAGTCATCAAGCCTTCCATCAATTGCATGTCAATACCAATATCAAACATGTCATTCTTTTGTTCACAATATTACCACACATTACCTTTTTGTTAACCCCGTCATTTATTTAAGCTTAGTTTATGCGAGAAAATAACCCATCACTTCATTCTCATTACTCTCTAACACATACAAACAAAGGAAATTCAAGAATTTTACAAGAATCATAGAGTTTTAGAAGTTTACTTACCTTAGCAAAAATCATGATCAGTCAAAAACTTGAGCCTTACCATTTTGAATAGTATCCGAAACACCACAACCTTATCAAATAATGATTCATAATAAATTTCTGGAACTAAGAACACTAAAATCATGAAATTTAAAAAAAGGGTCAAAATAGTTTAAAATACAATTCCAAAAATAAGGTTCAAGTCTGGAAATCTTTACATGAAAATGTTCCTAAAGGTATTTGAAATTTATTAATTAATCTATTTCAAAAATGAAGTCGCATTCAATTCATAATCACCATTTTATCAAAGCTTAAGTTCTTGAACGTAAAATCCTATTTCTTGAAATCAAAATCACTAAATTGGGGCTAAAATCAAGATACACTTGATGGATACTGAAGATTATAGATTAAAATAACTTACCCAATAGTTTTCCCACAAATATTCTCTTTGAAATCACCACCCACGAGCTCCTACAACTTAAAAATAGTGAAAGAAAAATCCTATTCTTGACTTTTAAAATGAAATACTAATCAAGAAATTTTATCCCTCCATAACTACAAACATGACCATGCAAACACAGAGGCCAACCAGCCCTTACCATCTAGAAACGCGGCCAAGACCCAGTGAACATGGATGCTAACCTTTCGAGAATGAGGTCTAGTCTATGCGAACATAGAGGTAAAAACACAAAATCTTTTCAAAGACGAAAGGGCATTAGAATAAGATACAACATCTACACAATAATTACATAACACTGATTGATCCTCAAAATTCATTCAGAACTCCTTACACATAAACCATATATGTCACCCTATTAAAATCAATGTTTCGAACTGAATGGGATTGTCATAATTTGAATTTGAGGTATCCTTGATCTAAAATTTGATAAGTCACAATGAAACTAACTTTGGGTCCAAAATTTTAAATCAAGCTTGGAACCTCTAAAAATTCAATCAACACCTCACGTAGGCCTAAAATTACCTCATGAACCTACTGAAATTGTTGAAAATCTAATCCGAGTATTTAAACTCCATAATATTGATCAAAATCAACTCTAAGATTAATAACTCAAAAGTTTTCAACTTAGGAACTCAAATCCACAATACTATCCAAAATTTGATTTTGACAGCTCTCCTAGACCAATATACATATTTCAAAATTGATGAAATTGACAGAATTGCATTCTAAAACTCAAAACTTCAAAAGGCTTCAAAAATCAAACTTTGACAACTTAAGCTTTAGAACTCAAAACTTTCAATAATCATAACTTTTTAAATAATTTTCCAAGACCATCTTCATGAAATGGTCAAATAAGACTCGGGGCAACTATTGGGAGAAGTAAAATGATAAATTTTTAAAAAAATTTAAAAATGACCTGTAGGGTCATTACGTCATCCATAACTAGAAGTCATATTCGTCTTCAAACATAAGATAAAGGGATATACTTGGGGCCTAAAAAATATGGGGATAACAAGCCTGCATATTAGATTTGGTCTCTCAAGTTGCCTCTCGCATGGATCAATGTTGCTACTAAACCATCACTGTTGAGATTTACTTGGTTCGAAGATTAGGGACCTAGTTGTCTAGGATAGCTACCAGCTCCTCCATATAATTAAAATCCAAATCCAATTCCACTTATCAAAAGAGATAACATGAGACTCATTTGGTATTTATTGACGAACCATAAAAACATAAAATATTGGATGAACGAATGATAGATTAGGTGGCAAGAAAGTCTATAGGTCACCGCTCCCATTCTACTCAGAGTTTCAAAAAGGCCGATAAATATAGGCTGAGCTTCACCTTCTTTCCAAACTTCTTAACACCCTTCATAGGCAAGATCTTCAACTACACACCATCACCCTCCATGAATAGTAAGGGTCAAACTCTCCTATCAGCATAACTCTTTCATCGACTCTGAGTTGTCAACAACTGACTCTAAATCAAATATCCTACTCTACAACTTCTCTAAGACAATTAGTGTCCAAGGTGTCCACTACAACCAGCTCAAACCAACTGTGGGTGATCTATATCTCAACCATACAGTGCCTCAAATGGACCTATTTGAATGATAGAATGATAGTTGTTGTAGTATACAAACTCTACTAATGGAAAATATTAGTCCTATTGGGCACCCAAATTAATCACACATGCCCAAAGCATATTCTTTAAGACCTACATAGTCCTCTTGGACTAACCATCGATCTGAGGGTGAAATGTTGTACTCATACCAATTAAGTACTCAACCATGTTGTAATGCCCTATAAAAGTGAGAAGTGAACACTGAACCTCAATAAAAAATAATAGAAATAGACACCTCATGAAGTCTAACTATCTGATTGATGTAAAGTCGAACCAACTTCTCTACTGAATACATAACCTTGATCGATATAAAATGGGCGGATTAAGTCAATCAATTCACAACCACCAAAATGAAGTCATAACCACCTATGGTAGTAGGAAAATTGACCATGAATACATAGGAATAGGCATCCTTTAAAAATCACCTTTGAGCCTCTAGTTCCCACACTTAACCTATTGGTATATCAAATATTAAATGCAAACTATGAGATATCCGTCTTCATGGTGCACCACCATTAATACTGACTCAAGTCATGATAAATCTTTGTTGCTCCCGAATGAATGAAATATTGAGAATAATGAGTATCCTCTATAATCAACCTAATCAAGTCCCTTACCTTGGGCAGAAAAATTTGACCTTCAATCCTCTAGGCACCATCAAAATCAAGCACCGCTTCTTTCGCCTCCCCTCTAGGAACCTTATCTCGAATGAGAAACTGCTTCTCATCCTCAAACTGCCAAGCATGAATCTAATCTATCATTGAAGAATGAGCCTCAATGAAAGAAAATACATCACCTTTATTCGGTAGTTGCAAATAAATTAAATCATTTAGCTAACCTTCCTAGCAAAAGGTCACTCCTCAACTTGAATGGAGGTTAGAATCTCCATGCAAGAAGTCTTATTCCTTAAGACATCGACCACTACATTGACCTTTATCAGATAGTATAAAATGGTGAAATCATGATCCTTTAGCAACTCAACCCACCTGTACAATCTCAAATTCAGGTCTCTTTGGCAAAAGATATACTACAAACTCCAATGATCAGTGAAAATCTCACAATGAACCCTACATAAGTAATACTACCATAACTTTAAAATGAGGACCATCATCACTAACTCCAAGTCGTGGATAGGGTAATTCTTCTCATGTGCCTTCAACTTCCTGGATCTATAGACAATTACCTTTTCCTTCTTCATCAAAATACCTCCTAACTAAACTCTAGAAACATCATGATATATAGTAAGATCTACACCCTCCTCGAGCAAGGTCAACGTAAAAATTGAAGTCAACAATACCTTGAGCTTTTGGAAGCTCATCTCACACTCATAGGACCAATGAAAGACTACATTCTTCTAAGTCAATCTGGTCAATAGAGCGACAATAGAAGAAAAATCCTAAACAAACTATCATAATACCTAGTTAAATATATAAAATTGTGAATTTTGATAGCTGAAGTAAGCTTAGACCATCCATAAACTACCTTAATCTTGGGGGTCTATTATAATACCTTCCTTAAACAAAATATGTCCCAGGAATGCCACTGAGTTGAACCAAAATTCACACTTGGAGAACTTTGCATAAAACTTCTCTTCACTCAACCTTTGAAGCACAGTCCTCAAGCGGCAAACATGATCAATGTCAATTTTGGAATACACCAAGATATCATAAAAAAATACTATTATGAATGAGTCTAAATTTGCACAAAACAACCCATTTATCAATCCATAAATGCCACAAGGGAGTTAGTCAATCTAAAGGACATCACCAGGAACTCATAATGGCCATAACGAGTTCATAAGGTTGTGTTAGGAATGTCAGATACTCTAATCCTTAGATGATAGTAATTGGGCCTCAAATTAATCTTAGAAAATAAAGCCATTTTCTGAAGCTGGTCAAATAAATCATTGGTGCAAGGAAGAAGACAATTGTTCTTGACAATCACCTTATTCTACTATCTATAATCAATGCATATCCTCATTGATCAATATTTCTTTTTCATAAACAAAATTGAGTCATCCTAAGGTGATAGATTCGGTGGATAAATCCTTTACTCAATAAATCTTATCGTTGCTCCTTCAGTTCCTTCAACTCAACTAGAGTTATCGGATACAAAGGAATAGACATGATTTTGGTACCAGGCTTGAGATCAATTGCAAAATTAGTATCCTTGTCAGAAGGAACACTCAATAGGTTGGTAGGAAACACATCAACAAACTCTTGAACTACATGAATGGGCTCCATATAAGGTTTCTCAACACTAGTGTCCCAAGTAAAAGCCAAATAAAACAAACAACCTCTATCAATCAAATTTTAAACTCATATATAGTAGATAACTTTGCTAGTATAGGAACTGCTAGAACCTTTTTAGTCGATCCTCGGCCTACCAGGCATCGCCAAAGTCATTGTCTTAGCATAATAATCAAAAAAGACATGATACAGAGAAACCCAATACATCCCCAATATAACATCAAAATCTACCATCTCTAGATTAATCATGTCGACGCAAGTGTCATACCCAATCAAAGAAACAAGACAGAATCGACACACTCAATCCACTACTAAAAGCTCGCCTATCGATGTAGAAACATGAATAGGCACTGACATTCAATTATAACAATCAACCTTAGATGAAAAGTAAGTGGATACATAAGATTAGGTAGATCCAGGTTCATATAACATAGATGTAGAGTGATGACAAATTGGGATGATACCTATAATGACTACATTTGAAGCCTCTGCCTCAAGCCTCCTAGGAAAAGTATTAAATTAAGCTCCTTGCTACCCCTAGTTTGAGCAACACCTCAACCTCATCCACACAGAACTAGAGCACCACTATCAAAACCCCTGCCATCTCTAGAAGTTTAATCCCCACCCTGCCCTCTAGATGGAGACGTTACCTCTAATTGGAGCAACTGAATAAGTATGTTGGGGTTCTGAATGAGCTTGAAAGGGACATTGTAAGATCATGTGATCTGGATCTACACATAAAAAAAGACCTCAGTATAGAATACTATTATTGTACACCAAATAAACCACCATAGCCATCTCATTCAAAACTATGAGACCCTCGGGACACCTGTCCACCCTTGTTCGCAAGCATAAATGCATGTACAGGTCTGACGTTGATAAATACTACAAACCTTGTGTAAACCCCTGTCTCTTTACGAGGAACCAAAAAACTAACCAGTATCATAGACACTCTTGGGGTCCCTAAACTTCTTTTGAACTAGAAACTCCATCTTTTTGGCAGTTTTCACTATAGACTAGAAGGAATACCCCTCACAAGCTACTCTAAACAAATAAGACTTGATGGAAAAAGTGAAATTACTCATGAACTTGCAAACTCTCTCTGCCTTATCTGTAATGTCACAACCCAATTTTATAGGCCATGATAGCACCTACCTTTACTCTTGGATAGACAAGCCAACTCGTACCCTGAAACTACTAGTAGCAGGTGTGAGGGCCGAAGATAACCCAATGGAAATATATTGACAAACTAGTTATAAAGAAAATAGAATTAGTACTATATAGACATACAAAAGCCACTAGATAAACACTCGTAGAACCTGAAATTCACCTATACAGAGCCACTATAGACATTATACAATATAACTGAGTCATAAAGGTATATACATATATAAGATCAAAAAAATATACAAGGCTAGTCTCAGGAAAGCAAAAGATAGGTCATTGATATAGATGGAGACTGGAATGATCCAAAATTCCCAATACTCACCACAAGTATCTGAACATGAGAGCAATCACAAAAGGAATCAACATTGCTAGCTCGTGTTGGGTCCTGTATCATAAAACCGATGTAGAGTGTAGGTGAGTACCAGTAATATGGCATCCAGTTAGCATCATAAGCTGATTGAGTAAGAATAGAAAATAAAAAAGGTATAAGCTAAAATATAACTCCATAAATGGCTAATCCTCAGAACCCAAATTGTATGCCGATGAAAGTGGAAGTAACCAGGAATCGGATGACGGTGTAGTGATGTGTGTGGGTGTAACGCCCTAGTGTCTATGCCTGTACGCCAACCGGTCCCCATAAGCCTAGAAAATACACCTACACATAATGATAAGGCAAAAGGAAGTATACAGGTGTAAGGTTCCACGATGTCAAGTCTCAACCGATTTTGTAACCCAATGATATGCGTGAAATCACAAATTTGGAGAACAATCTAACTTAGCCTTTAACCTAGACTGTATACCCCAACCTGGCCTCTAACCCAGGCTACGAACTAGCCTTCAACCCAGGCTATAACCTAGACTTCAATCTAGGCTAAGATCAAACATGGCCAGTGGTCTGACCTAGCCCTTAGTCCTCGGACTAGTCCAATATTTTCTTCAATGGTATGGCATTTACGATAAAGCCTTTACTATGGCTATTGTTTTAAGGATATAACCTCTACCATATAGCCTTTACTAGGGGTATATAAACTATAATTGATCCTCATTTATACATTTCCTAGTGGGAGAATACGTGACCAATTATGGGAAATTCTTGAGCCTTTAACTATATGAGACCTTACTCGAAGTTCCAAAGGGGACAAAGTCGGTCAACCCTATATTCAAGTAGAATGTAATGTATCACAAGAATAGTTTAAGATAGCTAGCCAATCATATGGATAATCAGGTTATCACCTTATCATGCCCTATCTAAGGCTCAACTCTATAGACTCAAATCTGTTAGTCTGGTATACTCTACAGACTCAAATCTGTTAGTCCGGTCTACAAAAATAAATATACAGTAGTCTATTGATCTTGAACAACCCAGGTCTAGGGCATCACTAGCCTAATCCTAGACTAAGGCCCAATAATCATCAGATAATTAGAAATAAAGTAGCTCATCAATATAAAAATAACAAATAATCTCAACATATCAAGTAGCTACTATGATGACCCAATAGATCAAATAGTACAGCAAACCGATCATGTGTAGTCTGAAACTAAATCCCTGCCCAATATTCATGCTATCTAGATAGGATTTTTACATTCTAACTCAATTTAGAAAAAGAGAGACCATAGCTTACGTAAACGTCAATCACATGCACTCCAATTACTCTGCAGGCACTTTAACCTTTCGAGTGATCTCGGTGCATTATCAGGCTATCAAAAATAGAATCACAACATCAATTCGATCATTTCGGCACTGAAATCATAAGAAATGAACATTGACCAATCTCGGGGCCAAAAAGTGGGGAAAATAGGGCCCACACCAGGAATATCGAAACAAATCCTGTACAATGATCCTTACAGTTAACCGAACTTGTGCCTCAAATTAGGGCTCAATATGATTCTTAAAACAATACTAAACAACCCAAACACAACATGACATTTTTTTTGGAAATTAAAGAATAGGCAGTGGGTTCTATAGCAATTTTACCTCAAATGCCTCCCAACCATAAGATTCCAATAACACCACGACAATCATCTTGAAGAATTACCTGAAATAGACCTAAATTTCATTGAAATTTGATTCAAAATAATCGAGTTATCAATTTCTAAAGTGTTTGATAACTACGCTCAATATACAGTAGCAAAACATGAACAATTACTTCAAAAAGCACATCAAATGCGATTTCCAACACTTTCACAATATTCTCCTCAACATTTCATGGAGTTTAGCCTTTTGAATCGCTTGATTTGACTTCAAAATGATCAATATATCTTAATATGAAGTTTTCTTGTTTTTTCTCAACAAGCTGGAAATCATCAAATATATGTCGCCTCAACTTACCCTTTGCAATTGCAGTGAATAGTACCCCACGATCGCGGAGTACATAGTCACTTGACCTCTGCGAATGCGGGAGGTCATCCGTGAACATGGAGTGTTGGTTGCCTAGCCTCCATGAACGTGATTGGTTCGATCGTTATTACGGAACACTGGTGCGACTGACCTCCATGAATGTAGCTAAGACCCTGCGATCATGGAGCACTATTGTGGCACCAGATATCAACCAAGTTAAAAAAATTCAACGAGGTGTTTGAAACTCATTCAGAATCCCGTGCACAAAAATGAACTATGTACCCCCACCAAATTCAACATTCTTAATCCAATGTCGTAGTTGAAATTTTCATACGAGGTTGTTACAATTGATTAGGAGTCCCATTTTCTAAGTCCATAATTAGACAATTTCCATCAAGGGGCTCGAATTAAACCTAGAAGCCTCGAGAACCAAACAAAAGGTCATTCTAGATTAAACTCGATATTTCAAAGTTAAGTACATTATCAAAATTTCCATTTAGATGTGTTTTCTGAGAATGTTGACCAAAGACAACAATTGGTCAATTTTAAAGGCTAAAATGCAAAACTTAGCACAAACTCACACCAAAGATCTTGATATTTGAGTCGACCATGCTTCTAACCTAATGTGGCCATTTTGGAGCTTTTGAAATCGTTAGAATTCTATTCTGAGGTTGTTTACCCATATTTTACTTCAAAAGTCACATTTTAAGCTTAAATAGGCAGTCTAACATGGCGAACTGCACATCTTCCAAATAAACAATCAAGCGATCGAACTATTAGTGCCAGTAATTAATAAATCACCTGGGATTAATATGTGAATGCTCTAACCGACAAAAAAGGTGCAAAAATATGAAAATGACCTAAAGGGTCATTACATGGAATCAAATCAAAAACATATCGAGACAACTGATATAATTGATCCTCATACTCAGTAATAGTTATACCACCCTACCTCAAGTTCTCAAACCTCAAATCAACTTTTCTCTCATGTGCTCTAAGGAATGAAGCCAACTTGAAAAGCATTAGAAACACACCCTATTTTGTTGAAGGGGACCCAACAAGTCTAGACCTTATATAAGTTCTCCACCATTCCCTAGCTAGCCCACGGAGCTAGAGTGCAATAAAACAAACATTATGTAGATCAACCAAACCCACTACCTTTAGCATCTCATGGCATAAAATTAAGAACTCATGAGTGTCCTCGATCTTACCACCCTAAAACTGAGGTGGTTTCATTTTGTTAATCCTTTTATAAATGTGTTGATCATCCACTGCCAAAATTACCTCATGAGTGATCTAAATATCAACAACCAATGTTAGAACCCCTGATGGCTAGCCCACTTGATCATGGACAACTAGACCCTGATGTTGCCTTGAAGCCAGTGCCCCTACTCTTATCTAAGAACCTTCTAGTGCGCTTATCACACTACTGCTAGCTTGGCCTATGCCTCTAACTGGGGTCTTAGTAGTTGTCTTGGGGACTACCTCCCCCTATCATAAAAGATAGAATCTATTGTCCTTGGCATCTTCAAAAACAACATGTGGTAACTCAGTACTGCTGAAAGAGACCCCTTATGAAAAAGAACGAATAAAAAGGAAGTTCCTTAATAGTTTTGATAACCTCTCAGAGATAGGTATAGATGTTTTCATACTGATCCTCGAAACTCTATTTATACTCGACTTGTACACACATGAGAACTATAAACTTGGGTCTTTGATATCATTTTGTCACAATTCAAAATCGGGTATGATGGAACTTGTCCTATCTCACTAGAATAAGTCAGCCTAAATCCAATTAAAATGAAAATAAGATGCTAAAGTAACAAAATAGAGTAAATATCCAAAGGAAAAAGTCTTAGCAAACTCAAATAATCCCCAATAACTAGTTGTTATATGTATAAACCACTAACAAATAATGAATATCAAAATAAATACAAGTCTCATAATATCTTTGCTTCTCAAATAAAATAAAACATAACAGAAATAGGAATAAGAAAGTCCACAGGATGACAATAACTACCTCTCTAAGTCTCTTGGAAAGCCCTGGATGTTCTAGGAAAGGGGGTACTACTCAGTATTTGAGCTAAAAACCTAACAAGTATAGAACAAGGAGTGAATATCAAAATAATACAGTACTCAACATGTTAACTATTAAAATAAAGCAAGTTTAATAGGATACATGAACTTCTTTTGTCCCAATTGAGCCTCTATAACAACAAACAACATATAAATCAGTCTAACCTAATAGTTTATAATGCACAATTTAAAATAGGTTCCAGAATCACAGTTTTAAAACCATAAGTCAAAGGTTGCAAGTAAATAGACGATCAATCATAAGAATAGAATCACATCACATATAACTATGTAAGAATGATCATGTCATATTCATACATTTGTTGGAAAAGACCTCAGCACCACACACTATTGTCGACAAAGACCTTAGCATCACTCAATATCACTAGCAATGATTTTGACATCACTCATTATCGCCAGTAAAGACCTCAGAATCACTCAATATTGCTAGAAAAGATCTCAACATCATATAATATCATCAACAAAGACCTTAAGATCACTCAATATCATTGGGAAAAATCTTGGAATCACTGAATATTATTGGCAAAGACCTCGACATCACTTAATATTACCAATTAAGACCTCATCATCACTCAATAGCACTGGAAAAAAGGCCTCGACATCACAACACTAGTACATCTCATCATAATATTTAAGAATAGAATGTAACTCAGCAAGATCGTACAATAATGAGAAATGATAAGTGCAAGGAGATCACAATCGCAAGAAAGCCATCAAGCCTTCCATCAATTACACATCAACACCAATGTCAAGTATTTCACTCTTTTGTTCACAACATTTGAACATCTTGACTTTTTATTAACCCCATCACTTATTTAAGGTTAATTCATCTGGAAAAAAATTCATCACCTTATTTTTATTACTGCCCAATACATACAAGAAAGGCTATTTTGGAAATCCTATAAGAATCAGAAAGTTTTTAAATCCCTTGGTTGAATAATAGCATCAATTTTACTTTTCCAAAATTTAAAAAGAATTTTGAGAATCTTTCCGACTTGATTACTTGGATGGATAGGTTTACCATATACCAAATCTCATTTGTGATGGATGTAGACCTAGTATGCATTTCTTGAATGATTTCACCTTCTTTTATAGATATTTTTTTTATATTAAGTGGTGAGCATATCAACTTTGGACTCTTTTACTTGAGTAGTTTCTTCATGAGAAATCCTCAAACAATTTCAAATCTCTTTGGATGTTTCACATACATAGATTCTGTTTATTCATCAGGTCCTACACCACAGACGTGTAACTTCTTTGCCCTATAATTCTTCTCAACCTTTATACTTTCAACTTCATTGTATTCTCTATGAGTTTTAGGCACAAGCTTGGTGACTTCTCCTTCTTTCACTTCATTTATAGGGACATGTAGACCATCTAGAACAATATCCCATATTTCACTATCTTTGGTCATGATAAAATCATGCATGCGAGTCTTCCACAACCCATTTGAAAAAAAATACCACAACCCATAAAACTGACCATTCAAGTTAGGTAGTCTTATGGTTGATTGTCCCTCTTTAAGATTTAATGGAGCAACTATTTTTCAAACAAGATCCTCTTTAGTTATTAACCTTATAAAGAGTTCTTGCTTTGATACCAATTGATGATGTATATGACTCCATCACAAGTCAATAGACCAGGTCCCTTTACTCAGCAAGTATAGTACAAAAAGTAAAATGCAGTAAAATACGAGATTTTACGTGAAAATCTCCTTACTCAAGTAAAGACAAATCATGACCTATCTCATAAAATTTATCAACCAACTTCACTAATCATTGAGCAAAGTTTAGAATATAGACTCTTGCAACCTAAGAACCAAACTCTTAAGCCCTTCCTCCTTAATGCAACAACTCTATTAAATAAGAAACTAAGCAACTACCTTGTTGCCCACTAGATCAACCAGTACTAGTCGATCTAGAATTCAACCACTCAACATAGCTAACTCTAGCTACACTTCAGAGAAGAATCAATCAACGATAGATTTACAAGTAATAAGCATTCAAATATATAAACCTAAAATAGTTGAGAACTAAAATGACTCCATCAGGTCCCATGTTGTTCTAGAGAGATTTTTTTTTAAGAGAAATAGCTTTTGCCCTTTTTTGTTGTGTATTTCCCAAATGTGAAAAATAAGTTTTGTCATTGTTGATGAGACTATTATAAGATGGACAAAACCTTGAAAAATGTTATTGGCTGAAGTACTGTCACCTCGTAGGACATGCACCAACCACTATAATAGTGACAATGTTTGCATATACTATTTACAACTGTCATTTTTAAGCAACAAAACTTGCTTTTAATTTCAACGTGGGATCAGGTCCCACAGTTTGTTAGATCATTAAAATTATAGAATAACAACTAGGTAATGATTCTCTTGTATGTAAATAAATACATTAAGGTAGATAAAGTCTCCCAAATTAGTGTGTTCCTTAGCTTGTTGTCGTGTTTGGTTCTTCTTAATTAACAACTTCACTTTACCTAGCTTCGACACCGTAGATGTTAATAGTCTAAAAATATATCTAACTAGCTATTAGATTGCCTAAAAGATAAGTATGTATAAAAGTGAGATCAATAATGAAAAATACAACAAATTACCTACCCCAATATGTTAAAACATAAAATTAGTATGTTGGTGTCTATAAGTTAAATGCATTCTACCTTAGTTAACATATACTTGATTTTTCAAACAAATCAAAAAGAGAGAGAGAAAATTATATGTTATGCTGTGGTTGACTTAAATTGAAAAATTATGTTATGTAAAAGGTGTACACAACAACTAAGATAAAGGAACATATTGATGTGGTCCGGTTAATGCTGCAATCCATGGATGACGGAGCAATAAGTGTATCAGCTTATGATACAGCTTGGGTTGCTCTTGTGAAGGACATTGATAATAATCCTCAATTCCCTTCAAGTCTTGAATGGATTGTCGATAATCAACTTGCTGATGGTTCGTGGGGGGACAAATTCTTCTTGGCTCATGATCGTATCATCAACACATTGGCATGTATTATTGCCTTGACATTTTGGAATGTACATCGTGACAAAAGAGAACTAGGTAATTATCCATTACTTACTAGTTTATATTATTGTCCATTATTATATTATACTCAAATTAATTATCATTAATTAATATTTGACCATCACTATTCTCCTTGCTCAATTTAAATATTACTCTTTTTATCTTATTTTACGTGGCACCACTTGACTTGATATGAAGACTTTTAAAATATATTTACCTAGACTAATAATTTTTGAGAAGTGCATGTGTATATGAATTAGGCACGGCATATTCATTAAGAACTTTGTTCCTAACATTGATCTGTTGCTCTTCGTAAGGGTGACAATAGGACCAGACTACGCCAACATGTCCTCCTAAAACGGAAAACTTATATAAATATGCCAGATTTAGAAAATATACATTATTGATAGCTATATAATTTTAATATATTTATATTGCATGTATAATTTATTTTTAATACATAATATAATTATTTTTATTAAAATAAGTCTAATATATTTTAAGACACTTATAATACATATATATTGCATGTAAAATTATTTTTATACATAGTATAATACATCTATATTACATGCATAATTTATTTTTAATACACCGTGCAATTTTTAACCAAAATAAATATAATACATTTTAATACATATATATTATATATAGATACACTTTTAATGCACAATACAATTTGTATATATGGTAAATAGTTTTTTAAATATGATATATTTAGATAATAAATAAAAAATATATTTAAAAGCATTAAATATTTTATAAAGGAAACTCAAAAAGAAAATAATTCCCTAAAGTGGCCCGGCTTCGAGAGAAAGGATGTCGGACTCAATTTTCTTGAGTTAACAATTTTATTAAGTTTTTCGTAGTGAAACATTTAACTTTTTTATTTTAAAAAAAATAGAATAAGGAAATCAATAATTAACTTTTTGCAATAAAAAATTAGGAAACAATTAACCTATGAAAAGTTTTTTAAAAAAAGTTTTTGTAATAATAATAAATAAATAAATAAATAAAAAGTTAACCCAAGATTTTCATGATAAAAATTTAACTTTTAATAGTAAAAAATTAAAGTAAAAACTCTTAGCTTTACACTTAATAGTTCGTACACTAGAATCCAAGTTAAATCTGAGTAGACACACATTAGATTAACAATGCATGAATTAAGAAATGAGTTAACTTTTTAGTTACTTGCATCAAGTGCATGGATAAGCTACGCATATAGAGTGGACAGTGTGGGTCCAGCCCCATTTTTCAAATTCAACAAATGCTGCTAACAAAAAATTTCAACAAAGCAAATCCTAGCAAATTTATATTTTGCTTTGTCATTTGATGTCATCAATGACATCAAAGAGACAAACCTTCCTCTACAAAAGGAGTTGTTGAGTTT
>JBCEWC010009171.1:0-19044 GCA_038996855.1 Solanum aculeatissimum
TTCCAATATTGTTGTAGATTAGTGTTGGGACTTGAGTGCTGTAGTTTTTAGGTGATTTAAACATGATTTTAAACTTGGATTCATGGATGATTATTGAAAACCTTATTGATCAAGTTGCATGCCCCTTTTCATGAGTCAATCGAGCATGGGTAACTTGCATAATGACTTATTCATGGATTTATACATGTTTTATGATCAAATATCTTTCAAATTGTTAAATCAAGTATGAATTCCATTACCCATGATCTTGATCTTCATTCATGGCATATGCCTGGTTAAGGTTATGAGGAAACTAATGTTTTGTATGATTATGATAAGTTAAGTAAAGGCTTGTGATCATATAGTCTCTCTGTTAATGCTCTATGAGCACTTTGTTAATGCTGTATGAGAACTCTGGGTGCTTGCACCACTTTGTTATGATAAGCTACAAGGCTTGATATGATAAGCTATGTAGATGAGCTACTCTTATTGCACTGACAAGATAAGATCATGTAAAATTTTGTAAGGTTTTGGATACGTTTTGACTCAAGCATGAACAAGATTTGATCCATGTTTTTGTTTTGACTAAGTATGCATGTTTTGAAAATAAGTATAAGTCTCCGGATTTAAATATTGCATGTACCTATAGGTATTCTCATGGGATGAGACTTAACACAGGGTCCATACTCCTTTCCGTCAAACCATGTGCCACCATGGGTTAATTCCCTATCTAGGGAACTCTGTTATGTTTCCCCTTGTTTAAGGGTGTTAGGGTACTACTTGGAAAATAATACCGAGTTCGGGTAGTGGCTCGTCTGGATCTTTTTGTCTTGTCGGTTGAGGTACATTCCCGCTATATATATGATCATAGGATTGCATCTCATGTATCATGGAATAGCATATTATTATATTACTCTTTGGCTACGTGCATTCCTTTCGTATCACTTGTCCCCTTGATATGTTGTTTGGTCACACTATACTTGTCATATACATTACATACCCGCATACTTAGTACTTAATTATGCTGACCCATATTCTTTTCTACATGTTCTAACCATGTAGGGGATGAGGGTGATATCTACGTTCTACCGGACTACACTTGATCTCTTGTTTAAGATTTGCTAGTGGTGAGCCCTTTTGTTTAAGGGAAATAGCCACCGTGTATCTACCCCTTTATTTTCATGTATTTACTTTTCATGTCTTGAGGGTGAGCCTCAAACTTGTCGGGGCCCCACTCATCTAAGTAGAGGCATTGTTGGACAAACGTTTACTCTTGTACGTTTGATTCTTATGTTGGATAGTTGGCCATGTAATATGATGCTATTTCACTTGATTTATGATCATGTTCTCATATTATGATAATGACTTGAATGTTGAGTATGATGAATGACTATGTGCTACGTACAAGCATCCCTATCCCATTCCCGTATAATCCCTATAGCTTGAGTCCCAAGTCCCCAAATCCCTAGAGCTTTAGTGCTACGTGCTTTAGCTTCCGCATTTCCGAATCGATGATGAGTGTAATGATGCTATGATGGCTTGATCGAGGCCCTTCGGATCCTCTTTCGCCATGTCACATCTAGGCCCCTATTCGGGTCGTGACAATGTACTAGCTCACATGGATTGTGATGTCGGTTATTATTTCATCCCCTCTATATTAAGCATTGTGGCATTTCATGCATCATGAATTCATGGCATACCGTATATTGTCCTTTCTTATATTCACTTCTATATATGTTCCCTTGACATGTAGGTTGCTATAGGCTTATGTGCACATGCATTTGCATGCCCGCATACTTAGTACTTAATTGTGCTAACTCATATTCCTTGTCTACATGTTCTAACCATGTAGGGACCGGAGATGTCTTCCACATTCTACCGGACTACGCTTGACCATTGTTGAAGAATTTGCTAGTGGCGAGCCCTTTTTTTCAAGGGAAATAGACACCTTCTATCTACCTAGTTATTATGTTATTTTCTTTTACTTATGTATTGAGGGTGAGCCTCAAACTATGTCGAGGCCCCACTTGATCTATGTAGAGGCTTGATGGACAAATCTAAACTCTTGTACACTGACTTGTTTTGTTAAACATTATGATTATAAATGTTATGCTTATTAGCCTTGATTATGAGAATTATTATTTACTACGCTTACGACTTGAATGTTGGGAATTGTGATTTGAATATGTGCCTATGTGGAAAGTCCCATAACTCCAGTGTGCCCCCATAGTTTGAATCCTACTTACCTGTTCCCTTAGAGATAATTGTTATGTGCTACGGCAATCCATGCTTACCCCATTCCTGATGACATCCCCATAGCTTGAGTCAAAAGCCCTGATTCCCTTAGAGCTTATGTGTTATGTGTTTACCTTCCGTGCTCTCGAACCGATGATGTGTGTGATGATTCTATGCTAGCTTGATCGAGGAATTTTGGGTTCTCCTTCGCCATGTCACATCTAGGACCCTATTCGGTTCATCACAAAGAATTCACTGTGCCAATGTATGTGGTGAGACGAGTCATGGTTAGTAAGGTTATGGATGATTCATTTTAAAGAGAATATCTTCCATTCCAAGTGCCTTATCAAAGGTAATGTATGCTCCTTGATCACTGTTAGTGGAAGTTCTGCTATTGGTGCGAGCATCTATTTAGTTGATTTCTTGAAACTCCCTACCACTAAGCATGCTACACCTAACAAACTTCAATGGTTGAGCGAGTGTGGAGAATGAATTAAGGGTTCAAAGACAAGTGTTGATCAAATTTTATATTGGTAAGTACCAAGATGAGATCTTATGTGATGTGGTCCAAATATAAGCTTATCATGTGCTACTTGGATGACCTTTGCAATATTATCATGAAACCAAGAATGATGGGAGATCCAATAAGTACTTACTAGTGTTGGACGGTCATAAGTATTCCTTTTATTCTATGTCTCCCTCTTAAGTCAATGAAGTGTATCAAAACATGAGAGAATTAAAGGAGAAAAAAACTGAAGAGGAATATGAGGAAATTGAGGAAGAAAAAGCGGAGGAAAAAAGGAGAGTAAGAGGAAAGAATAAGGTGATGTTGGCTAGGTACAAGGAGATAAGAGAGGAAGTTGATGCTGAAATATCCTTCATCCTTATCACACATAGGGATCATGTGCTACATACTACAAAATCTCTTTCTTCTCTTCCCTATTCTATTTCTCTTTTTTTCCTGGAATATAAGGATATCTTCCCAAAGGAACTTCCTAGTAGATTACCTCTACTTAGAGAAATTGAGCATCAAATTGACTTCATGTTGGGATCTCAATTTCTCAATAAACTGGCTTATCAAAGCAATCCAGAGGACACCAAAGAGTTTCAAAAGCAAGTTGAGGAACTCCCCAACAAAGGATATGTGAGAGAAAGCATGAGTCTGTGTGTCGTTCCTAGTATTTTTGTTCCAAAAAAGTATGGAACCTGATACATGTGTGTGGTTTGTTGAGCTATAAGAACATTATGGTAAAGTATCATCATATTATCCCTAGGTTAGATGATATGCTTGATAAGCTCAATGGTTCTTGTGTGTTTTAAAAGATTTATTTTAGGAGTGGTTATCGTCAAATCTGGATGCACCTTGATGATGAATGGAAAATCATATTCAAGACCAAGTTTGGTCTATATGAATGGTTGGTGATGCCTTTTGGTCACACTAATGCTCCTAGTACTTCTATGCAATTCATGAACCATGTGATGAAACCTTTCATAGGGAAGTTTGTTGTTGTTTACTTTTATTATATCTTGGTCTATAGCAAAGTCATGAATGAGCATGTAGAGCAATTGAGATATGTTTTTAATGTGCTTCAAAAGGAACAACATTATGCTAATCTTGAGAAGTGTTCATTTTATATTGATGAAGTTGTTTTCTTGGGCTTTGTTTTGATTGCAAGGGGTATTGAGTTTGATGAATCTAAGATAGATGCTATTATGAATTGGCCAACACCGAAATTCATAAGTGTTGTTCAAAGTTTTCATGGATTGGCTAGTTTTCATAGGTAGTTTGCCAAAGGATTCAGTAGCATCACTACTCCCTTAACCAAGGTAATCCGAAAGGACAAAACTTTCAGATGTAGTGATGAGGAAGCAAAAGCCTTGTGACCTTGTAATCCATGCTTAGTTCTACTCCTTTGTTGCAATTGCCAAATTTTGAGAAATGTATGAAGTGGAGTGTGATGCTAGTAAAGTAGGCATTGGATCCATCTTAATGCAAGACCAAAAGCCCATTGCTTACATTAGTGAAAATCTGAAAGGTTCCACATTGAATTATTCTACTTATGATCTTCAATTGTATTCCTTGATCAAGGCATTGGGAAATTAGCAACATTACTTGTGCCCCAAATAATTTGTTTTTTGGACTGATCATGATTCCTTAAAGCATATTCGTGGTCAAGGTAAGTTGAACAAGAGGCAAGACAAATGGATTGAATTACTTAAAACTTTCCCTTATGTAATCTAATACAAAAGGGGAAAGGAAAATGTCGTGGTCGATGCCTTGTCTAGAAAACTTGTGTTGATAAGTAATTTGTCTTTTAAATTGCTTGGTTTTGATTGTTTGAAGGTATTGTATCCTAAGGGCCTCATATTTTCTCCAATCTACCAAGATTTTGAGGAATGGGAAAGGGAAAAATGGCTTAGGGATATATCTTCTACTGCCTATTCCAAGATAAATGGTTTTTTGTTCAAAGGATCAAGAGACTATATGTGCCCATAAGCTCTTGGAGAGAACTTTTTGTAAGGGAGGCACATGATAGAGGATTGATAGGACACTTTGGTGTGGACAAAACTAAGAGAAATTTTTAGGAACAATTCTATTGGCCTAAGATAGTTAAAGACATTGTAAGAATTTATAGCCAATGCATTGAGTACCTACTATTTTTGGTTTGCCAAGGACTAAAAGAGAAAGAGATAGAATCTTAGTAGTTTTTTATCGATTTTCAAAGATGGCTCATTTTATTCCATGTCATAAATGTGATGATGCACCTCATGTTGCATCTTTGTTTCTTGAAAATATTGTTAAATTTCTTGGAATTTCACAAACCATTATAAGTGGTAGGGATGCCAAGTTCCTTAATCACTTTTGGAGAGAACTGTGGAGTAGACTTGGTACAAAATTATTGTTTTCAACTTCTTGTAATCCACAAACAGATGGCTAAACTGAAGTTATGAATATAAGCTTGGGTTTTATGTTTTTTACCATGGTAAATGGAAAATTGATATTATAAGAGGAACATTTGACACTAGTCGAATTTGCTTACAATCATGTTATTCATAGGACTATTGGTATTACTCCATTTGAGGTTGTATATGGATTAACCCTTTAACCCCCTTATATTTAATTCCTCTTTCCTAACATGTTGTTTTGAACTTTGATGGAAACAAAAGAGCTGAAGCTATGAAGAAGCTCTATGAGAAAGTTTAACTTCACCCTGAAAAGAAGAATCAAGTCATGGAAAAGAAGGAAAACAAAGGTTGAAAAAGGGTTGTGCTTGAACTGGGTGACTGGGTATGGATGTATTTTTCAAAGAGAGGTTTCCCAATCAAAAGAAAGCTAAATTGATTCCATGAGGTGATGGTCCATTTAAAGTGCTTGAGAGACTCAATGACAATGCCAACAAGATTGACCTTCCCTCGAAATATCAAGTCAACAACACTTTTAATGTGTGTGATTTGTCCCAATTTCCAACTTTTGATTATGAGGAAGCACTGAATTTGACGACAAATTCTTTTCAAGAATGATATGATAATACAAGCCAAATCATGTCAACACCATTCACTAGGAGTCAAGCTTGGGAAATTCAAAGGATGCAAGGCCTATTAATGAAGTTTGAGGTCCGTGAGCTTGTATTGAAGCCAAATGAACAGATTTATACCTTAAAGATAGCTTATGGAAGTGAAGGCAAAGAAGGATTTAAAGATGTCAAAAATGGCAATGTGGGAAAGTTTGGCAATGTCTTGTGAGACCACCTAATGTTCAAGAAAGTTTGAGTTTCAAAAATTGTTAAGATCGGCGATGAGGTGCTAATTTGGCAATCTGTCGAATAAAGAGGGCGACAGTTACTTTGATTGCCTTTTTATCATTTCAGTCACTTGTGGCCATTTTCGTAATAAATTTACCGAAGACTATCAATAGCTCATAGTTTCTCATTTGTAGGTAGACTTCTTTTAATATTGACATTGACTACTTTTGTATGAGTATTGAGATCTTGGTACAAGCTTTTGTTGATCTTTGCTTAGAAACAGAGGTTTCTTGGAGATTCAATTTCCTTGAGGTCTTTGTAAGAGTTTGGTGCTTGATTTGGATTAATCAATTGAGGCCTTTAGGTTTAATATACCTTTAAGTTGCTTTTGAGTTCATTTTTTGTGTCAATCTATCTATCTTTTACATTCTTGTCTTTGGAATTTTGCATTTTATTTTTTTTCCACGTTTTGTATTGCATTACCCTATCCCTTTATTTTCACAATTTGTGAGTTTTTATGCCTATGAATGCATGGTATATTAATATAGCTTAGGTAAGGTGCCTTCGAGTATCTCATTTGTTGTGTGACAACTAGGACCTAGGTTTGGTCATTACAAAAAGTTTGGTATGGTCTATAGGTTGATAAAAGAGGTGTAGATGTAGGCCGAGTTTCATAAAAAGAGATTAAAGTGGCATTTTTTGATAGGTTCTTTCCATTGGAGTTAAGGGAATCCAAAGTACAAGAGTTCATAAACCTCAAACAAGGGCACATGCGTGTGAGAGGGTAGTCTTAAATTCATAGAACTCTTCAAATATGCCCCATTTATGGCAGTGGATCCAAGGGCTAGGATGAGAAAATTCATATTTGGTGTATCATACTTAGTCTCTAAAGAATGCAAAACAGCTATGCTCATCAAAGAAATGGATATTTCTCACCTAATGACCTATGAAGAATAAATTGAGAAAGAGAAGTTGAGAGAGAGGTCAAGGGAGTCCAAGAGGACTCAGATGGATGGTGCTAGATTCTTCTATAAAATTGATGGTGGCCATGGTAAATTACAGGGTGGTTAAAAGAAAGTGAATCAAGGGTCATCCAATACTCCTCCTTAGTTCAACAAAGATAAGGTGTCCAACCAAAAATCCCAAGGAGGTTTGGGTGCTTAAGCTTCTCCAAATTATGCTTAGTGTGAAAATCCTTACAAGGGTGAATGTTAAGCCAAATTAAATGTTGTCTTCAAATATGGTAAGCTCGGCCACCATGCAAAGGAATGTTGAAGTTGGAATGCACGTCCCTAAAGCCAAGGTAGACAAAAACAAGGAGCCCCGAAAGCTAATAGGTTTTATTCCCTTCATAGCCTCCAAGAAGTCGAGCAAACATCAAATGTGGTTACCAATATGTTAAATGTTTGTGATTTTGATGCTTATGCACTTTTAGATATGGGGGAAAATTTATCTTTTGTCATACCATTTCTTGCTAATAAATGTCATGCATATCCCAAAATTCTGGTTGAGCCTTTTAAAGTTAGAACTCCTATTAGTGATTCCATTATTGCACAAAGAGTCTATAGAGGTTGTCTGGTGTCCATCATGCATAAAATTATTCTTTGTGAATTTGTGGAGCTTTCCTGTAAGAACCTGAAAATTTCTGAATCTTGCGTTATTGGTTGAGGGCTGATTTGAGGTGACCTTGGTTAGTTTATGAGTTTCCTGAGTCTCTTGTATGGTCGTCTTGGAAGTAATCATGTTGGGTAAGTTTTGCTTGACATTTTGTGAGAGTATTGACTTTGAAGTGTCATATCTTTTGGTATGGAATGAACCATGTGGACCACGACTTATAAAATTGAATCTCTTCGAGCTATATTCCCAACTCACTTGGTTTCACTCAATTCAGAGTTAGGATGTGGAAGTTATGGCCTTCATAGTGGGGCTGCCTGTGCGGGGAAACCACTCTGGAAAAGAGGAGAAAACTTTTGACTAAGGCAGTGACCCACGAAGGGAACCACAGACTGTGTGGAGGTTCAAGACCCATGAGCCAGTCCATGGGAGTTCCAGTGGACAGTTAGGATCTGGACCAAGGCTCTGAGCCAAGTAAGGCTCACGGCTTGTGAGCCTCGTCCATGGGGAGTTCTAGTGAGCAGCAGGAGCACTGAACTAGGACTCTGAGCCAAGTAAGGCTCCACGGACAAGCTCACGGTCCTATGAAGCCTCATGGATCGTGAGGCGTATCCATGTGGAGGTCCAGAGAGCTACTCCAAGAATTTATTGAGTTATGATCAAAGTATGGGTCCACGAGAGGGTCTCACGTACTGTGTGACCTCTCACGGTCCGTGTAGTGCACCGTCGATAAATGTGTCTAATGTTTCTTCCTCATTTCATTAATGATTTAATTGTAATTTTAATTAATCCTTAGGCTATTTTAATCATTTTAAACTCTCCTAAAATCCCTGATTAAACCCTTTTCACCCTATTTCATTCATGTTGTTCAAATTTCTTTAAATGTTTTCTCAAATTCTCTCAACCTCCATTGAAGACCAAGCTTGGATAATTGGGGGAAACTAGAATCTTCATCAAATTCTTCTTGCTCTTCATGAATTACCAAGGTATGTGGGATTGATTCATGGTTTCTCTTTCAACCATGAAGACCCAAAAATCCTCTTCTTCAAGTTTGATGAATTTTTGATTTCTTGTAAATGGGTCTTTTAAGTTGATGTACGATTTATTTCAATTGAGTTGTGGGATGAGTTCTAATGATGATTTTGAGGTTATTTAAAGTCAATTATCATGTGTTTTATGGTAATTAAGATGATTTAAATATGCATGGTTTCTTGAAGCTTGTTAGGCATGGGAAAATTGAATTGTGATTTAAATTGGAGTTCTCTCATGGATTTTTATTCAAATTTCACAATGAAATATTGAACTTAGATTTAACCTCTGTTGCCCAAGCATTTATCTCATCCTTCATGGCACATGCATACATGGAAGCTTGACGTTGACAAATTTCTTATTAAGGGCTTGGCCTTCTTGGTATGTTTTGACTTGATATTGGTAAGACATGGGAATTGACTAGAATGTGATCACATCTTGTCTAGTTATGGATCTTTGAGCGTATTGGTTGTTTACACCATCTTTCCTTGATTAGAATGAGCTACTCCTATGCATTAAATCTTGAAAATAGGCTATTGAAACTCTTGTTTGGCTTTTTAGCCCAATTGTGGAAAGACTTGACTTATGAATTTGGATTTTAGCCAACCTTGCATTGCTCTTGAACTTGAAAAACTGAAATTTCCGATTTGAAAACTCGTATATGTATATGTATTCCCGTGGGATAAGACATAGCACCAAGGGATTAGAGTCGGGGTGGACTATCTCCAAGGGTCCATACTTTTTTTCGTCAAACCATGTGCCAATATGGGATTTCTCCCTGGATGGGATGACTTGCTTTGTTACAATTATTTAAAGTGTTCTTGGTATCTACCTAGAAAGTAGTCCAATTCCAAGTAGTGGCTCGCTTAGTCTTTCTTGTTTTCGGTTGACGTCACATCCCCGCTATGGCTATGTAGGTTGCATTCATGCCTCATGGTTCCCATGGAATATTAATATGGTGTACTCCCTTGCTTATATATATTTCTTTCAATGTATACGTGCCCTTGCCATTTAGCTCACTTGGTAGGTCTATACTAATGTGCATTGCATGCCCACATACATAGTGCATTATATGTGCTAACCCATACTCTTTGTCTATATGATCTACCCATGTAAAGGCTGGAGATAATACTCTTCCACTGTTGGACGTCTAGTGGATATCTTGGATCGGTTGTTTGTGGTGAGCCCTATATTCCAAGGGAAACACCTACCTTCTTCTAGCTTATATTTCATTATGTTTTATCTACCTTATGACTTAAGGGTGAGCCTGGGTTCTGTCGAGGCCCCTGTCTTACTCTTGTAGAGGGATTGTTGTACCTGTATCAAATTCTATTGTACGCCATATTATATGCTTGTTGAGACGTTATGACTTCCATGCTTTGCCATTGTTACCTATGCTTGATCATGCTTCCACTTATGTTATTATGATTTATTGATTGGGAATGTGCTTATGTGGAAAGTCCTTATCCTGTCTTTCCCTATAGATTGAGTCATACTTACCCACCCCTTAGAACGTAATTGCTATGTGTTATGTCATTCACGCTCATCCCATTTCTGGCAACATCGCCATAGTTTGAGTCTAAAGCCCCGACACCCTTTGAGATTTGTGTTATTTACTTTATAACGTGCTTCTGAACCATTGATGTGTTTGATAATGCTACGATGGATTGATCGAGGACTCTCAGGTTCTCCTTCGCCATGTCATATCTAAGCCCTACTCTCAGGTCATGAAAAATATGGTATCAAAGCCCTAGGTTTGTAATGATCCTCAGAGTCTAACATGCCACGTCAATTATAATCTTATTCAGGGGTGTGATGTGCGACATACCTATGAACAAGGGGCTATGATGAAATTTTAAGAATTGTCTCACTTCGTTGTCTCTTATGTCGTGCTGTGAACTATTTCATGAAGTTTCCCGAACTGTTGATATTGTTATTACTCTTTCAAAAGATGCCTCCCCGAAAAGCTCCCCTCCCCAGACAAGCTCCAATCTATGAGGAACAAACCCTTCGTGAGCCTGTGGGAGAACAAGTGACTCATGCTAAGTTCTAGAGCATTGTTGCTATGCTGGCCTAGGTAGTGGCTAATCAATCTCTGCCAACTAATACCACAAATGGTGGCGCTCCAGCCTCTAGGGTGAGGGACTTCACCCGGATGAATCCTCTGGAGTTCTTTGTTTCGAAGGCCGATGAGGATGCCCAGGAGTTTATTAATGAGATCACGAAGGTGTTGACTATTATAGGTGTCAGTTTTGAGGAGAAGGCTGAGTTGGATGCTTCTCAATTGAATGATGTAGCCCAGGTATGGTATAACCAGTGGTTGGTCGAGACGATTACAAATACTAAGGTTGATTAGAAAGAATTCAAGTCTGCTTTGCTAGACCGTTTCTTCCCTCTTGAACATTGGGAAGCTAAGATGACTGAATTTATTAATCTTAAGCAAGACATCATGTCTGTAAGGGACTATTCCCTCAAGTTCACCAAGCTCTCAAACTATGCTCCCTCTCTAGTGGCGGATCCTCATGCTCGGATGCACAAGTTTATTTTTGGGGTTTCTGATTTAGTATTAAAGGAATGTCGCACCGCTATGCTCATTCGGGAAATAGACATCTATAAGCTCATAACTTATGCTGAACAGATCAAGGTAGAGAAACTCAAGGAGAGAAGGGTAAATGACTCAAAAAGGGCCCAGTTATATGGTGGGTTCTCCAATTCTAGGAGTGGTGATGGAATTGGTCGTTTCCAATGTGGCCAAGGTTTGAATACGAAGTTTGGTAACCCAAGAGTATCTTTTCCTAAGGCATAAGTTTATGATCGTCCACGACTTCCCCGTTATGGCCAGTGTGGAGGGAACCATTTGGGTGAATGCATGAAAGTTTTAGGTACTTGCTTTAAGTGTAGAAGTATGAACCACAAGGTTGCTGATTGCCCGAGGAACTCAAAGAAAGATCAGGTGGCTCCAGGTGGTCAAGGACAGCCGAAAGCTCAAGTTAGTGGTACCCCTACTTTTCAATAGAATTTATGCTCTTCATGCCCGCCAGGAGGTGGATGAAGCTCCGGATGTGGTGACTGGTATTATAAAAGTCTTTGATTTTGATACTTATGCTTTACTTGATCCAGGTGAGAATTTATCTTTTGTGACTCCTCTGTTGGCTGTTAAATTTGGTTTGAGTCCTGAGATGTTGAGGTAACCTTACTCAGTTTATATTCCCGTGGGTGAGTCTTGTTTTTCTCGTAAGGTGTATCGGGGTTGTCCTGTTTTGGTTTTGCATAAAGTCTTTCGTGGTGACCTTTTAGAGTTGGAGATATATGATTTTGATTTTATTTTTGGGATGGATTGGTTGCATGCATCGGTCAATTGTAGGACTAGGCAAGTCAGGTTCCAGGTTCCTAATAAACCTATTTTGGATTGGAAGGGTAGTGACTCAGTGGTTAGAGGTCGGTTTATTTCTTACCATAAGGCCTGGAGAATGATTTTTAAGGGATTAATATACCATATTGTGAGGGTTAACGATGTGGAGGTTGAGTCGCCTTCCCTTGAATCTGTTCCGGTGGTTAATAAATTTTCTGATATGTTTCCTGAGGACTTAGCTGGTGTTCTTTCTAATAGAGAAGTGGATTTTTGCATAGATCTCCTTTTGGATACTCAACCTATTTCCATTCCTCCTTTTCCTATGGCTTCGGCTGAACTAAAGGAGTTAAATGATTTGTTGGAGAAAGGTTATGTTAGGCCAAGTATTTCACCGTGGGGTGCCCCTGTGTTATTTGTAAGAAAGAAGGATGGGTCGCTCTGAATGAGCATTGACTATCGGCAGTTGAACAAGGTGACCATCAAGAATAAGTATCCATTGCTCAGAATCGATGACTTATTTGATAAACTTCAAGGAGCTACACATTTCTCAAAGATAGATCTCCGTTTGGGCTACCATCAGTTGAAGTAAGAGAGTGTGACATTCCCAAGATAGCTTTCTAGACTCATTACGGGCATTTTGAATTCGTGGTGATATCGTTTGGTTTGACGAATGCCCTGACGGTGCTTATGGACCTCATGAATCGGGTGTTTAAGCCATTTCTCTATAGCTTTGTAGTGGTATTTACCGATGATATCTTGATTTACTCCCACAATAAGTAGGAGAATATGGGCCATTTGAGGTTGGTACTTCAAACCTTAAGGGAGAAATAGTTGTACGCCAAATTTAGTAAGTGTGAGTTTTGGTTGGGGGAAGTTACGTTTCTTTTTCATGTGGTGTCCGGTGATGCTATTAAAGTTGATCCTAAGAATAACAGAGACGTAAAGAATTAGCCTAGACCATTGACTCCTTCTGATATCCAAAGTTTCCTTGGGTTGGCCGGTTACTATCAGAGGTTTTTTGAGGGATTCTCTTCTATTGCGTCCCGTTGACTAAGTTGACCCAAAAGAAGGCTAAGTTTGTGTGGTCGAATGAGTGTGAGAAGATCTTTCAGACTTTGAAGGATCGACTCACATTGGCTCCCATTTTGACTTTGCCAAATGGACTAGATGGGTTTGTGGTATATTATGATACCTCGCGGATTGGGTTGGGGTGTGTGCTCATTCAACAGGGTAAGGTGATAGCTTATGCTTCTCAGCAATTAAAGGTTCACGAGCAAAATTATCTAACCCATGACCTTGAGTTGGCGGCGGTGGTGTTTGCTTTAAAGCTTTTGAGGAATTACATGTATGGAGTTCATGTGGATATCTTTACCGATCACAAGAGTTTGCAATATGTGTTCACCCAAAAAGATCTTAACTTGAGGCAAAGGAGGTAGTTGGAACTACTGAAGGATTATGACATGAGCGTTCTATATCATCCCGATAAGGTGAACGTCGTAGCGGGTGCCCTTACTAGGCTATCCATGGAGAGTGTGCTGCACGTTGATAAAGAGAAGAAGGAAATGGCAAGAGAGGTGCATGGGTTGGCTAGGTTGGGTGTTAGGTTAGTCGACTCAAACGATGGTGGCAATCTTGTTCAAAACGGATTCGAGTCTTTGGCTGTTGTTAATGTAAAAGAGAAACAAGACTTAGATCCTTCCTTGGCCGAGTTAAATGAATTGGTTGCCGAAGGAATGATAGAGGTTTTCGCCTAAGGGGGAGCTAGGGTGCTATAGTATAAAGGTCGTTTATATGTTCCGAATGTCAACGGCCTAAGAGAGGTCATCATGAGTGAAGCTCACAACTCTTAATATTCCATTCATCCGGGATCCGCTAAGATATATCAGGACTTAAGAGAGGTGTATTAGTGGCATGACATGAAGAAGGCCATAGCCAAGTTTGTGTCAGAGTGTCCAAATTGTCAACAAGTGAAGGTAGAACATTAAAGGCCCATTGGTTTGGCCCAAGATATTTAGATTCCTAGTTGGAAGTGGGAAGATGTGAATATGGACTTCATGGTCGGGTTGCCCCGTACTCGCAAATAGTTTGATTCTACTTGGGTTGTGGTGGATTGAATGACATGTTGGCTCACTTCTTACCGTTCAAGACTACTTATAGTGCCGAGGATTATGCTAAATTGTATATTCATGAGTTGGTGAGATTGCATGGCATACCGTGGTCTATAATATCAGATCATGGTACCAAATTTACTTCTCACTTTTGGAGATCATTTCAAAATGGGTTGGGCACTAGAATTAAATTGAGCACCGTATTCCATCCTCAAATCGATGGGCAAGCCGAGAGAACAACTCAAATCTTAGTGGATATGTTAATTGATTGTGTTCTAGAGTTCAAAGGAAATTGGGATGATCATCTACCGCTTATCGAGTTGGCCTACAATAATAGCTTCCATGCTTGTATCGACATCGCTCCATTTAAAGCTTTGTATGGTAGGAGGTGTAGGTCCCTGGTGGGATGGTTTGAGTTAGGGGAGATGACGTTGTTAGGCCCGAATTTGGTGGTTGAGGCAATAGAGAATTTAGAGTTTATTAGTTAGTTACTGAGGACGGTTCAAAGCGGCCAAAAGTCCTATTTGGATGTTCGGAGAAGAGACCTTGAGTTCCAAGTGGGTGATTGGGTTTATGGGAGGGTATCACCTATGAAAGGCATTATGCATTTTGGCTAAAGGGGAAAATTGTGTGCTCGGTATGTCAGGCCATACGAGGTTGTTGAACGGATTGATAACGTGGCTTATATATTAGATTTTCCTTCGGGCATGAGTTCTATTTATCTAGTGTTCCACGTCTCAATGTTGAGGAAGTTTCTTGGTGACCCTAAAGCAATTGTACCTTTTGAAGAGGTGACGGTTGAGGAGAACGTTTTTACCAAGAGGTGCCGGTTGAGATTTTGGATAGGCGAGTAAAGTGACTACGCAATAAGGAAGTGGCTTCAGTTAAAGTGCTTTAGAAGAACCCACATGTGGAGAGTGCTACATGGGAATAGGATTTGGACATGATGGAGCGATACCCGTATCTTTTCCAATCTACTCAAGCCTAAGGTATTAGGTTCTCTCTTTCTTTCTGAATGATCCTGATTCCTTATTTCGTAGACTTTCATGACATTGCATGCATACACGTGCACAAAAATGATTTGAACGATATTTTTAGCATGAGTATTAAATGACTTTTGAAATGAATGACATATTATGTTTTATGTCAAAATGTTTCTTGTCTATCAAGCCTTGTCCTAGCCCATTCGACAATGAATGTTCCCAAGGGGAAGATGATGTATCAACCCAAAAATTTTTGAATCTTGCATTACTGGTTGAGGGATGATTTGAGGTGGCCTTGAATAGTTTATGAGTTTCCCGAGTCTTTTTCATGGCCGTCTTCGAAGTAATCGTGTTGGGTAAGTTTTGCTTGATGTTTTATGGGAGTACTGAATTTGAAGTGCCATATCTTTTGGTTCGGGATGAACCATGTGGTCCACACCAATCAAATTGAAGCTCTTCGAGCTATCTTCCCAACACACTTGGTTTCACTCAATTCGGAGTTCGGATGGGGAAGTTATGGCCTTCACAGTGGGGATGCCTGTGCACGGAAACCAATCTGGAAAAGAGGAGAAAAACTTTGACTAAGGCAGTGACCCATGGAGGGAACCACGGACCGTGTGGAGGCTGAAGAATTATGAGCCGATCCATGGGGAGTTCCAGTGGACAATCAAGATCTGGACCAAGGGTTCAAGCCTAGTAAGGATCCACGGACCAGCTGACGGTCCGTGTGATGCCTCACGACTCGTGAGCCTCGCCCGTGAAGAGTTCCAGTGAGCAGTAGGTGCACTGAACCAGGACTCCGAGACAAGTAAGGCTCCACAGACAAGATCATGGTCCGTCGATGACTGTGTCCAGTTTTTCTTCCTAATTTCATTAATGGTTTAATTATAATTTTAATTAATCCTAGGGGCATTTTAATCCTTTTAAATTCTCCTAAAATCCCTGATTAGGCCCTATTCACCCTATTCCATTCAAGTTGTTCCAATTTCTTCAAATTTTCTCTCAAGTTCTCTCTACCTTCATTGAAGATGAAGCTTGGAAAATTGAGGGAAACTAGATTCTTCCTAAAATTCTTCTTGATCTTCTTGAATTACAAAGGTATGTGGGATTGATTCATGGTTTCTCTTTCAACCACAAAGACCCTAAATTCCTCTTCTTCAATTTTGACAAATTTTAGAATTCTTATAAATGGGTCTTTTAAATTGATGGATGATTTGTTTGAATTGACTTGTGGGCTGAGTTCTATTATTGATTTTGAGGTTATTTAAATTCAATTATCATGTTTTGCATGGCAATTATGAAGATTCAAATGTGCATGGTTTCTTGATGCTTGTTAGGCATGGGCAAATTGAATTGTTATTTAAATTAAAGTTCTCTCATGGATTTTTATTCGAATTTCACAATGAAGTATTTAAATTAGATTGAACCCCTATTGCCCATGCATTCATCTAATCATTCATGGCATATGCATATATGGAAACTTGACGTTGATGGAGTTCTTGTTAAGGGCTTGGCCTTCTTGGTATGTCTTGACTCGATATTGGTTAGACATGGGAATGGACTAGAATGTTATCACATCTTGTCTCGTTATGGCTCTTTGAGCGTATTTGTTGTTTACACCATCTTTCCTTGATTAGAATGAGCTGCTCCTATGCATTGAATCATGAAAAGAGGCTATTGAAACTCTTGTTTGGCTTTTTAGCCCAATTGCGGAAAGACTTAACTTATGAATTTGGCTTTTAGCCGACCTTGCATTGCTCTTGAACTTGAAATATTGAAATTTCTGATTTGAAAACTCGTATATGTATATGTATTCTTGTCGGATGACACTTAGTACCGAGGGATTGAAGTCGGGGTGGACTACCTCCAAGGGTCCATACTTCTTTCCGTCAAAACATGGGCAAACATGGGATTTCTCCCTTGATGGGATGACTTGATTTGTGACCCCTATTTATAGGGTACTTGGGATATACCTAGTAAGTAGTCTAATTCCAAGTAGTGGCTCACTTGGTCTCTCTTGTTGTCGGTTGAGGTCACATATCCTCTATGACTATGTAGGTTGCATTCATGATTCATGGTTCCCATGGCATATTGATATGGTACACTCTCTTTTTTATATATATTTCTTTCTATGTATGTTTTCCCTGACCATTTAGCTTACTTGGTAAGTCCATACTCATGTGCTTTGCATGCCCGTATACTTAGTGCATTATTTGTGCTAACCCATACTCTTTGTCTACATGATCTAACCATGTCGGGGCCGGATACGATACTCTTCCACCAATGGACGTCTAGTGGGATCTTGGATCGGTTGCTTGTGCTGAGCCCTATCTTCCAAGGGCAGCACCCACCTTCTTCTAGCTTATTTTTCATTATGTTTTATCTACCTTATGACTTGAGAGTGAGCCTGGGTTGTCTTGAGGCCCCTATCTTACTCTTCTAGAGGCATTGTTGGACATTTATCGAATTCTATTGTACGCCATATTATGTGCTTGTTGAGACATTATGAGTTCCATGCTTTGCCATTGTTACTTATGCTTGATCATGCTTCCACTTATGCTATTATGATTTGTTTATTGGGAATTTGCTTATGTGGAAAGTCCCTATCCCGTCTTATCCCTATAACTTGAATCATACTTAGGGACCCCTTAGAACGTAAATTCAATGTGATATGTGATTCACGCTCATCCCATTCCCAAAAGCATCCCCATAACTTGAGTCCAAACCCCCGACATCCTTTGAATTATGTGTTATTTGCTTTATTACATGCTTCTGAACCGATTATGTGTGTGATGATGCTACGAATACTTGATTGAGGACTCTCGGGTTCTCCTTTTCCATTTCACATCTAGGCCCTACTCTCGGGTCGTGACATCTCCATTGTTGATTTTGATGTTATACTCGTGTCCATCATGCATAAAATTATTCCTAGTGATTTGGTGGAGCTTTCCATGGTTTATTTTGATATCTTACTTGGGATGGGTTGATTTCATCCTTCTTATGCCTCCATAGATTGTCGAACCCATAGTGTCAAGTTTCAATTTCTAAATAAGTCTACTCTTAAGTGGAAGGGTTATAGTTTCTCATTTAAAGGTCCATTTATTTCCTATGTGAAAGCTTGAAAAAATAATTTCTAAAGGGTGCATCTATCATTTATTGAGGGTTAGGGATGTCGCATATAAAAGTCTGTCTCTTGAGTTGGTCCCCATAGTCAATGAGTTTATCGACGTGTTCCTCAATTATTTTCCTTGTGTCCCTCCTGAAATGAAGATACACTTTGGCATAGATCTTTTGCCAGACACTCAACCTATATCAATCCCTCCTTATAGAATGTTCCCAGTGAAGTTAAAGGAACTCAAGGAGCAGTTGAAGGATTTTCTAGAGAAGAGATTTATTAGAACTAGTAGGTCCCTATGGGTGGCCCCGGTGTTGTTTCCAAAAACGACGTCTGGGTCACTCTGAATGTGCATATACTACCATCAAATCAACAAAGTTACTATCATGAACAAGTATCCACTCCCAAGAATCGATAATTTGTTCTACCAATTGCGAGGGCAAACACTTCTCCAAAATTGATTTGCGGTTTAGATATCTTCAATGGAGAGAGAGAGAATGTGATATTCCAAAGGCAACATTCCAGACAAGATATGGACACTTCGGATTTTTTGTGATGTCCATTGGTTTACCTAATGCACTGACAATCTTTATGTATCTCATGAATAGGGTGTTCAAACCATACCTTGATATGTTTATGGTGGTATTCATTAATTACATTCTGATTTATTCACGGATGAAGAAGATCACAAGCAACATTTGAGGGTGGTCATACAAACCTTGAGGGATGAGAAGTTATTTGCCAGGTTCAATAAATGTGAGTTTTAGTTAAAGGAGGTGGCATTTCTTGGGTGTCACGACCCGGATAGAGGGCCTAGATGTGACATGGTGAAAGAGGACCCGAAGATCCTCGATCAAGCCATCATAGCATCATTACACTCATCATT
>JBCEWC010009172.1:0-19043 GCA_038996855.1 Solanum aculeatissimum
ATATGATGTACTACTGGTCATGGTTGAGTTTTGGTAGCCACGGGTTGAGTTTAAGTGGCCGAATGCAAATTGGGCTACTTGGTGGCCTAGAGGGACAGTTTTGGTAGTGTACTTCAAACAGTCATAACAGTTTATGTAGGATGAACCATGTGGGATACTACATATCAAATTGAAACTCTTGGATTTATCATTGCAACACAACTGGTTTCACTCAATTTGGAGTATTGAGGAGGGAGATATGGCCCAAACAGTGAGACTGTCTGAAATTCGGAAGACATTGGAGATAGACTCAAAATAGTGGCCAAGGACAGGGCCACGGTCCGTTAAACTTTGCATGGATCGTCTAGTGTGTCTTCATGTGTTCCAATGATCTAGTGGTGGCCTGGAACCACACCTAAGACAATTATAGGTCAACGAGACCATGGATGGCTCGTGAGAGCTTAGACGGCTCGTCCACTATCCCTTCAAGTTGGACAGTTGCTAGACCAAGCCATGGACGTGTTTAGGGGAATACGTGTAGGCTGATGGAACCCCCACATGACCGGTTACACCTCATATGGTCTGTCAAGTCATTCGTGAAGTGTTACAAAAAGTCCTCCGAGAGTTCGCGCCGAAATTTTGTCTAAGTGTTGGTTGATGGTGGGATGAACAGCTCGTGCACTACTAAAAGGGCACTATAGCTTCCATTTCACCTTTCTTAGTTCTAGAAAGTTACGTTTTATTAATAGTATTTTCGTGATTTAACATTTTCCTAATCCCCTTTGAGTTACTCTATTGCATTGACGTGGAATGATCATGAAATGTTTTGGAAACCATGAGGCCTATGGCCTAACCATGTACATGATTTTTGAATAAGGATTTTGACATAACTAATGATGCATGATTTTCAATGAATGTTGTCTCTTGCTTCAAATGATGCATGTATATGTATATGTAAGTATTCTCGTGGGATGAGACTTAGTACCGAGGGAGTAGGTGGCAAAATGGGGTTTAAGCAAGGCCCCGCCTATTCCGTCAAACCATGTGCCACCATGGGTATATAAATCTCCGAAAGGAATTTCATATCATTTTTTATCCGTTGTTTAAGGGTGTTATGGGTTCTACCTGGCACGTAGGCCGTATCCGGATAGTGGCTCGTTCAGGTCACCCATGTTGTCGGTTGAGGTTATATCCCCGCTATATATGAATCTAGGATTTGCATTTCATACAGCATGGCATAGCATATTGTTATACAACTCTTTGGCCACGTGCAATCCTTTCATATATTGTCCCCTGGTCATGTTGCTTGGTCATACTTCACTTGTCATATGCATTGCATGCCCGCATACTTAGAACTTTATTGTGCGAACCCATATTTTTGTCTACATGTTCTAACCAGGTAGGGACCGAGGGTGTCATCTATATTCTTCCAGACGACGCTTGATACTCTATTGAAGACATGTTAGTGGTGAGCCCTATTGTTCAAGGGAAATAGCCACCATCTATCTACCTTCTTATTTCTATGCATTTACTTTCTAGACTTGAGGGTGAGCCTCAATCTTGTCGACGACCCACTCTTCTATGTAGAGGCATGTTTGGAAAATTTTTTACTCTTGTACGTTTGGCTTGTATGTTAGATCCTTGCCTATATATAATGTTATTTAGCATGTCTCATGATTATATTCTCATGTTATGATAATGGCTTGAAAGTTATGTATGATATATGACTATGTGCTATATGCAAGCATGCCTATCCTCTTCCCGTATTGTCCCATAGCTTGAGTCCTAAGCCCCTAAATCCCAAGATTTTATATGTTACATGCTCTAGCTTCCGCGTTTTTGAACCAATGATGAGTGTATTGATTATATGATGGCTTGATCGAGGGTCTTCGGGTCCTCTTTTGCCATGTCACATCTAGGCCCCCTATCCGGGTCGTGACATATCAAGAGAACCATGCCCTTAACAAGAGTTTCATCATAACCATACTTCAATGCATATGCCATGAATGAGGAATCAAGTGTATGGGTTATGGAGGATTCATGCTTTAAACCACAACTCAATAGATAATTTAACATAATTCACGAGAAAAATCCAATTTCGGGCATAATACAATTTACCCATGCATATTAAACCATTAAAGGGACATGCACATTAATCCTTCATGAATTTTCATGCATTTCATAAAATTCAAACTTAAATCATCATTAAATCACCTAATTTCTACAGCCCACTACTCAATGTAATGAAATACATCAAATTTTAAAGAACCCATAATTAAAGAAAGCTTAAATTCATAATTTAAAGAGGATTGTTCTTGGGTCTTCATGGATGAAAGGTAATTTATGATAAAAACTCACATACCTAGAGATTAGCCAAGAGAATTGAATGGATTTGCAAGAAAGATGATTTTCCCCAAATTTCTTCAAGCGTTCATCAATGGAGGTCAAAAGGATTGAGAGAATTTTGGTGATGATTGAAGAGTGTTAGAATGACATAAAAGGGATTAGCGTTTGATTTAGGAGAGTTAGGAGACCTTATAAAGGCTAAAAGGGGCATAATATTTAATTAAATTATGAATTAACCATTAATAAAACGAAGGGGATCACAGAATACAGGGTCTCACGGAGGACCCCTAGTGGTCGTGTACTGGCTCACGGGTCGTGGTCCTGTCCGTGGGACCACACTTGGTCCTGAGCCCAACCCTGCACCTTGGCAACTCTATGGACCAACCCACGGGACCCTTCACAGACCGTGAAGTCTCACACGAACCGTGAAGTGGTCTGTGGGGTCACACTTGGTTCATGGCTTGGCCCTCAACACTTAGGAACACACTAGACCAACCCACGGAAGCCACCATGGACCTTGGACCACCAAACGGTTCGTGGTCCCACACTTAGACCCCAATTAAGAACCCTTTTCCAGCATACTTTCAATTACAGGCAGTCTCACTGCAAAGGCCATAACATTCACATCCGAACTCCAAATTGAGTGAAACTAGTTTCGTTGTGAAGATAACTCAAAGAGCTTCTATTTGTTCTATAATAGCCCACACAATTCATACCGTACCAAAAGATTTGGCCTCTTAAAGTTAGTGTTGTCTAAACGGCCTTACAACCTTCCACCAAAATAATTCCCTTGAATCCAGCAACTTCAATACAACCCATGCTACCAAAATTCAACCATGACGAGTTCAACACTAACCTTGATCAACCATTGCAATGTTAAAAAATATTCGAGTTGTTACACCTCTTGATTGTAAACATGTAAGGAACCTTACCTGAATTCATAATTATATCCTAAAATTGGCCCTGGTGCTTCCTTGAACATGATGCACCTTGTTGAGGGTGGGTACCAAAAGTGGTCCTTGTTTGAAGGATGGATAATGTGCATTTCAACTAAGGCTAAAAGCCTAAGTTGAGGGTGGCTAGTGAGGGAAAAGTTGTTAAAATGGGAGGGAAAATTAGTGTTCCAAAAAAGGGAAGAAAATAGAGAATAGGCTACAAAAAAAAAAGAAAAAAAGGGTAAATAAGTACCTAATCAGTATGCTCTAGAGAAAACAAATTTGAAACAAATAAAGGCACTGTGCAATAGAGTGAAAAGTAGGCACCCTAAAAGGTTTGAAATAGGAGAAAAATCTAGAATGAATGAAAAGATGGGTTGGAAGGGAGAAAGTTTAGAAAACGCAGTGTCAAGGAGGGCCATTAGTCAGTATCTTTCAAAACATCACTTGAATGCCCCCTAATCCTACGTTACAAGCCTAGCAAGTCCTAAAGTGATTTTAGCCCAACTAGTTGAAAGTGTTAGTCATGAGTATAGGGGCAAGCTCATGATATTGACCATGGTATCTGAATGTCTTTTGTGAGTGAGAGTGATCAAGTATCGTCCTGAGTATTAACTGTGAAAATTTTGTACTATGAGGGAAAATAAGACTTCTTTTTCTGAGGGCTTGCATTGCATTGTTGATGTCTGACAAATTCAGTTATTGCTACTTATTTATAACTGTAGGACTTGTCATAGTTGCACTATTAGATATATTGATCTTTGTAGGTTTGCTAGATGGCTATTTCATCTGAGGTTGAAATATAATGTGGGTATCTGTGTTGGATTTTGATTGAGACTGTGCCATTGGTTTTGAGTCTGTATGTTGCTATACTGCTTATATAGATTGAGTCTGTTGTTTGAGGAAAGCAACAATTTTAAGTTGAGGGTGTTGATGTACTATCGAAATGCAAAACTTTTGATACTTAAAACTTAGAATTTTGCTGAAGTTGTTGGTTTTTTGTGTTCCATGAGACCCTGTAGAAATTGTAGAGTAGTCTACGAGTCGTGGATTGGGTTCCATATACATTTCCACTGAGGGGTGAAAAGTTAAAGTAAATGCTACAAGGAGTATCCAAGAGCGGTACAATGTTACACGAGCCGTAAAGTGATGGTCATGCCCTAAGGATCAGAAACTAGAGATATGCTGAAAAGTCATTACACAAGACACTCCACTGGCCATAGAATCTTACACAGGTCGTGAAATCGTTTCGTAGAAGTCAAATCTTGAACACTCCAAGAATCCATGAAAGCACAATCTACAAGCCATGAAGTGGTTTACGAGCCTAAATAGGTCCTGTGAAGCTTGTTGACATAATTTTTCTAGTGTATTTTGGATTTTTATTTTACTTATTATAAATAGAATTTTAGGTTATTTTTCATTAAGTTTCCAGGGATAACAAAGTTTGAACCTTGTTTTAGTGAATACACTTAGGATTTATCATACATTGTGTGTTCTTGATTCAAAGTCATGTTCTTAATTGAACCGTTGGATTTTGTGATTTCAATTTCATCTTGTATGTGCTTAATTATGTTCTCCTACATCGTAATATTTGAATTTTCACCGATAATGCATAGAAAAATCTACAACGAGGGTTTTGGGAACCATGATGAACTAACAAAGTAAAATTGATTAACGTATAATTCTTGAAAAGTGTGAGATTTACCTATTTTCTGTATCAAAGAATTAGGTAAACCTAACTTACTGTCATACACCCACACACCAAAAGAGAATCACATATGTTCGATATTACCACGTTACAAATTCATGGGAAACACTTAACCCTAGTTAGCTCTTCCACTGATTATTAATTACTCGCATTCATTTAGTTTACTTTTCATTCATGTTTTCAAACCCCCCTTTCCTTAGGAGATAATAGGTTCATCACTCTCAATGTGCAGTTAATTGATTTTGGAGTCTATCATATTCCTTGTAGGAATGATCCTAACCCTTGTGAGGTTATGTACTTGACAACCTCTTTAACTCAAAAAGGAGGTGTGGCTTGAGCGACATCAGTTTGGGATATTACTTTACCCAATAATAAGATTGAGGTAGTTATAACATGAAATCTAATGCAACTCCCACATTGACAAGGTAGAGGCAACTTGGCCAAGGGAGAATCCATGAGAGTATAATTAATTAACATCATGAGCTACATGTGGAGCCAATAGCTAGACCTATAAGGTAACCTTTGGTTACACATAGTTTTAGACAATAAATTGCTACTAAGATTCCCTTTGGACGGCAACCTTAATATCTTTTGGACCAAACTCCATCTCAAACCTTCTTGGTGCTAATTCAAATCCCACAAAATAATAAATCATAGTAGAATAGTCAATCATAAATCAATCATAGCTTTGAAATTCATTTAGACAACCTTGTGTATAAAATAACTCATTAAACTTGGTGATTCATCAAAGTTAGAGTGATCCTTATCATACCTAGAATCCATGATTATTTGAGAAATTCCTTTCACCAAATTTCATTCATTCATTAAGGGATCAAAATTATGATAAAATAGCTTTCATTAACCTTGAGAGAAACCTTATCATTCATGTTCATAATTGATTGAAAATTAGGGTAACTTTTATGGCTTGAATACCAAATCAACTTTAAAACATGTAATTCTATGAAATTATGCATAAGGATGAAGAATTATAACAAGTGAATCATAATTTAGCGAACCCAATATGAAGATCATAAACTCTAGATGGCCTTGAAGAGTATGCACTTGAAATTCATCAAAATATTGCAATTGATTATAAATTCATGTAAAAATAGTTTAATTATCATGATATAAATCATAATCCATGCAACTGAAGAGAAATAATAAAATCCCACTAAAAAGTTGAAAATCTTTTGGGCTGGGTGAAATGGTCCCATGGATGAATACCCATATACCTTGTGTAGAAATCTAACTTAAAGCCTTGATTTTAATGAAGGACTGTGCATGAAATCCTAGCTTTACCCTTTTTGAGTTTGAGTGAATTTGGAGAAGAAGATTTAGGAATTTTGTGAGGAATTGAGGAATTTAAATGGTTTTGGGGTAAACTATTAGTACAAATATAGTTATGGGTAGTTTATAGGGTAAAAATGGCATAATTTAGGACTTAAGATAATGAAAAATATAAAAAATAGCCTTTATAAATTACTATTGAACAAGAACTATAAATTGGGTCTACAAGTCATAGACCCATCTACAATCCGTACAAAGATTTTGTGAAAAGTAGAGTAAAAGTCAAGGGTGCAAGATCCCATGTACGAACTCAATTCTACTAATTGTAGTTCCATGGATAGTCCATAGATCCCTCTAGTGGATCACTTCAACACTTGGCCGAAATTTCATTCGTTAGGACCTAATCCCTGAGACCATGTTACAACCCGTAGTTCTATGTATGGTCTCATCCTATTGGATCATAGTTCAACTTCATAAACCCTCTTTATCACCCAAATACTGACCCTTATCCACCATCACTGTCTAAGGGTCGTGGATGGTTTTATGACTCATAGAGGGCACTCATTGTTTCTCTAACTTTTTCAATATATTTCCATGTCTAGTAATCTTCTATAATATCTTGTCGATGACCCTCATAAAATGTGGCAGTATTTAATTTTTTGCAATATTTGTTTCCTTGGTCCCACTTTTCGAGTTATCGAGTATTACATCCGTCCCGTTCTAATGATTTATATTCCTCATTTACTTCTTTCTCAACATTTAGCGTTAGTCATCACCAAAAACTTCTTCCAATATGTGGTCAAGATGTTCTACTGTGGTTTCTAATTCAACATTGTCACAACCTAAGGTAGGCCCCGATTATAACACAATTAATAAGATCCACGAGGGAACCCCAAACTAGCCTTCTTAACATATCATAAGCAGCAAAAATGATGGGTCAGCGAGGAAATGGGAACAGCGGCTTAAGCCATTAGGTGTAGGTGCTTTCCAGAGGTGGAATCTTCTAGTTCTTCCTATTTGACCCGAAACCGATCGATCTAGCCATGAGCAGGTTGAAGAGAGCTCTAACAGGCCTTGGAGGACCGAACATGCTTTTCTCTGTCTTTGATGTCAAGCCCAGTCCCAGTGACCCATTGGATTGGATTTCTCCCTTGGGTGGACTCCATATGGGGATAACTTGTTACTTGTAAAGTCTTAAAAAGAAGAAATACTTAAGCGAAAGTTAAGATATAATCATAACTGAAGCATGGAAGTCATAAGGGATACAAGCCAAAGTAATACATCATGTCTAACAAGCCAAAGTAATACACCATGTCCAACAAGCCTCTAAATCATAGACTAGGCAAGGGCTAAGACATGTTGCAATGACCCAACCTAAAGCCTAGTAGTCAAATGACGAATGAGACACCCAGAAGCACCTCACCCAAACCATCTTAACATATCAAGCATTCATAGGCATAAAACTCATAAAATTTGCAGAATTAAGGGGATAGGATCTATAGGACAACTTTAGGACAATGAAGCAACATTAAAAATGAAAACATACATATTATCTATAAAACATACCAACTAGACCATAGATAGACGTAACTGGTATCAGTCAATTTCCATCAATAGAAAAGACTACAAACATTAAAATAACATAATGTAAAAGCCTCTAAAGGCTAGCATATACATCATTCTCAAGATACGTAGTTAGAAGGAAAATGGTATAGACAAACTAAAGGCTCACCAAAAAAACATTAATCTTGAACGTTGAAGAACTAGACACGAGCCAGGGGAGGAGCACCTGTCACTAAATGGTTAAATCATGTAGGAAAAACATGCATTAGTAATTTTTAAATGTACTTAATATGTAAGATGCAATGCAAACATGAAATTGTAATGACATCATTCATAAGCAAAGACTTACATGCATGGGATGATAAAGGTAACATTAACATGAGCTTAAGTGTGCATAAGAAGTATGACTTAATATGAATATGAGTCATGAACAAAGGGAACACGTGTTATGGAACCATGCCATATAATCATATACCTTATGGGAGCGACCATAAGCGACATATAAGACCATATGAGCTACTACATGAAATCCAACATAACCCCCTATGTTAAAACACTGTGACCACTTACCAGGTGCATTTCCATCACCTCACATGCATCATCATATATTATAAATGGCCTACATGGATCTACTAACCTATCTTACAAAATCTCTTATGGTGTCACATAGTTAATGGGGCAAATGGTTGCTTCTAAGGTTCCCTTACCAAACCCCACCTCAATGCCTCATTCGGTGCTAAGTCATGCCATAAAACCTTTAAAATATACTTAGTCAATTTATGACACTTAGAATCATAAGTAGTTATCTCAAGAGCAGCTAAAACTTAAAGACCCACACATTGTGTACTGCCTTTTCATCTTGGGGACCTAAACCTCGATTAGGGGTTTGTCAACATGCTTATATATTTGAAAAATCATAACTTTAAAACCTTTCTTTTGTGCCTTAATCTTTATCATATATCATGTCAAACTTGACATGAAACTTCGTGGGCTTAATTATAAGTTGAAATATTTATAAAACATGTTGTTCATGCATGATCATGGGAAAATATGCTTATTCAAAACATGTAAAAAAGCCCACACTTAATTACTTATACCCACATCATTAGGGTCATCATTACAACTCAAATTATGTGAATATACTTAGTAGATCATCATATGGTAACATTGGAAACATGTCGTATCATAAAACATCATAAAATTATCATTAGGATGCATGGTAGTATCATGAAACTTAAAAAAAGGTAAAAATATGATGCAAGACTTTGTAGGTGAAAGGATACCCACAAATAAACTCACATACCTTTGGTGAAGCCTAGCAAGAAGGAACTTGTTGTTATGGAACAACCTCTTTGAATTCCGAGCCTCCTTAGCTCATTTTTATCTTTTAGAGAGAATATTTTTGTCTTAGAAACTTTTAGAAGTTAAAGAATGAAAGGAATTGGGGGATCCTTATGGTTTAAGAACTGATTTAAGGCCCTAGGAGTCAAAAAACACAACATGGTTTAGGATTGATAGAAACTATAGAATTGTTCTTCATTAAAACTATGAAATAGGAACCACAAGACCCCGACTATGGGTCGTGGTCCTGGTCATCTTGTTTTATATTTCCAATCTTTGGAAATTTCTTACAAACCAAAACCATGAAATGACTATACATGGGCCGTCCTTCAATCCAGGGGTGTAGATGACCTCATTGAGTACTTCCACACTTCCCAAAATTTTACTTTTCTGGATGCCCTTCTACAAAGATTATTTATGGGTCATGGAAGGGATGATGGTCCTTCCTATTAATCATGATCCTCTTTCTACAAACTAACACTTTCGACGACCCTCTCTATGAGGCATTAATAATACTACGGGCTATTAATCACTTCATGGAACCTTTTATACTTCAAAAATTTCCCAACTTTTTTGAGTCCTATCCATGAACCTGGACTACGACTTGTGGTCTAAACCACTGGTTGTGAACTGGGCTTCGTAGATTGGCTTTGAGAACTTCAAGCCCATTTTTTATGCTATTTCTATGACCCTAAATTGAGGGTCATTACACATGTCCTAAGCTCACCCAAGTAACTGCTAGTCCTAAAATGGCACAACCCCCTTAGGCTAGAACAAAACCATTAGAATAGCAGGCACTACTAGTGCCTGGCCTGAAAGAGCTAGAGTTGACACCATGCCCTGCAGTGGTGCTCCGAGTACTGCTAGGAACTATCCACGAACCACCTACAGCTTTGATGTAATTACGAAGGTGGTTGGGGGAGCTGGTGTGTCTGGATGTGGGAATGTCAAGGCCTCCGGTCTCTACTCTTTGAGCTCAAGGGGTTGCTACCTTTCTAGGACTGGAGGTGCAGCCCTACCCCAAACCTTGCCCTATCCTCTACGTATTATATCTTTAAAAAGCAGATGAAGTTAGTTTCCTAAAAATAGATGGACCATTAATAATATCATGCAGTACGAATCAACAACATAACAATTTTCTAAATATCCCATAGTCTCTTAGAGATAAGCCAGAAATATCTCCGCTCCCATCCACATGTCTCTACTAAATGATATCTCTTTACAGTTGAGACTAGTGAACCTTATGCTTTGATATAAACTTGTTATGACCCATTCCTAGTCATGATGTGCTTGTTTTATCCCACCTACAGGGATGCCAATTACCCAACCTCTAGTCACAACCATAACTAATACGACAATATAAATTACTGCAACCTACCCAGAACATGAAAGTCAACTATACAGAGCTACAAAAGACAGAGGTACATGCCGATATAAATATATAGCCATAATCATAATAATATACAAAATTGGTAGTGCTCTTACAAATATATAATACTATTGTACAACACCGACGTCTTAAAACAAAAGACAACCATCAAAAGGAAGGAGACTCTGAAGTAGCCAGAGTTGTCGATGCTCACCCAAAAAAAGTCTCTAGTGCACTGCTGGATCTCCCAAAACATAGTGACCATGGCTACAACATGGACTTGCAGCATGGAAAGATACAAAAATTAGGGGTGAGCAACAGAATAAGGCACCTAGTAGGTATGATCGGCTAACTAAGTGAAATAATAAACATAAGGAAGCTCAAATATAGATAAATGTACTAGTCTTTTAAATAAACCACATAACCTTAATAGAACTGAATCATCGTACATTACGCGGGATGTGAGACCCTAGTATCTATGATTATACGCCACTTGGGCCCCCATGTGCCTACATGAACAAAATTATCCGACTCATGATCTTGAATTAGTGGCAGTGGTGTTTGCTTTGAAAATTTGGCGTCATTATTTGTATGGTTTCATATAGATGTGTTCACCGATCATAAGAGTTTGAAATATTTGTTCACCGAAAAGGATCTTAATTTGAGGCAAAGGAGATGGTTGGAACTCCTTAAAGATTATGACATGAGTGTGCTTTACCATCCCGGCAAGGCCAATGTTGTGGCGGATGCTCTTAGTAGACTTTCGATAGGGATTGTTGCTCAGGTGGATGAGGGGAAGAAGGAGGTAGTGAAAGATGTGCATCGTTTGGCTAGGTTGGGGGTAAAATTGTCTGAAATCGAAAATGGTGGTGTCTTGGTGCAAAGTTGGTCCAAATCGTCTTTGGTGGTCGATGTTAAGGCTAAGCAAGATTTAGATCCTTCTTTGGTAGAATTGAAAAAGTTAGTTGTCGATGGTAAGATTGAGTTTTTCTCCCAAGGGGGAGATGGTGTGCTTCGATACCAAGATCGTTTGTGTGTTCCTGATGTTGATGGTTTGAGAGAGACTATTTTGAAATAGGCTCACAATTCGCAATATTCTATTCATCCGTGATCTACCAAAAAGCATCAAGATTTCAAAGGTTTGTATTGTTTGCATGGTATGAAAAGAGATGTGGCTAAATTTGTGTCAGATTGTGCTAATTGTCAACAAGTGAAAGTTGAACATCAAAGGCCCGGTGGATTGACTCAAGACATTGAAATTCCTACTTGGAAGTGGGAGGATGTGAATATGGATTTTGTTGATGGGTTGCCCCGCACTAGAAGGCAATTTAACTCCATATGGGTTGTGGTTGATAGAATGACAAAGTCCACTCATTTCCTACCGGTCAAGACTACCTATAGAGCCGAAGAGTGTGCTAGGGTGTATATTCGAGAATTGGTATGGTTGCATGGTGTGCAAAGGTCTATCATTTCGGATCGTGGTACCCAATGTACTTCTCATTTTTGGAGATCCTTCCAAAGAGGGCTTGGTATTAATGTTATGTTGAGCACCGCTTTACATCCTCAAACCGATGGGCAAGCCGAGAGGACTATTCAAACATTGGAGGATATGTTGAGAGCTTGTGTGTTGGAGTTTAAGGGAAATTGGGATGATCACTTACCTCTCATTGAATTTTCCTATAATAATAGTTTTCCTGCTAGTATGGGTATGGCTCCTTTTGAGACTTTGTATGGTAGGAGATGTAGGTCTCTTGTTGGTTGGATTGAAATTGGTGAAGTGGCCTTGATAGGTCCGGACTTGGTTGTTGAGGCTATTGAGAAGGTGAAGTTAATTGGGGAAAGTTGAAGACGGCCCAAAGTCGTCAAAGGTCTTATGCGGATGTGAGAAAGAGACCTTGAATTTTATGTTGGTTACTAGGTGTATGTGAAGGTGTCTCCTATGAAGGGCATAATGCGTTTTGGAAAAAGGGGCAAGTTGAGCCCAAGGTACGTTGGACCTTATGAGATAGTGGAACAGATTGGTAGTGTAGCATATAAGTTGGACTTGCCTTTGGATATGAGCTCTATTCATCTGGTTTTCCATGTGTCTATGTTGAGAAAGTAAGTTGGTGACCCAAAGGACATTACACCTTTGGAGGATGTGACTATTGAGGAGAACTTGGCTTATGAGGAAGTACCAGTTAAAGTTTTTGATAGACAAGTGGTGCGGCTTTGCAATAAGGAGGTGGCTTTGGTTAAAGTATTTGGAGAAATCAAGATGTAGAGAGTACAACGTGGGAATCGGAGTTGGACATGAAGGAACGAATGTCTCTTGTTTGTGATTGATGTCCTCAAGCCCTAGTCCTAGCACATTCGAGGACGAATGTTCCCAAGGGGGAAGATAATGTAACAACCCAAATTTTTTTGAAAACTCCTTATAGTTTGTATTATATGATGTACTACTTATCATGGTTGAGTTTTGGTAGCCACGAGTTGAGTTTAAGTGTCCGAACACAAAACGGATCCTTTGGTGGCCTAGAGAGGTCGTTTGGACAGTGGACTTCAAACTATCATAACATTTGATACGGGTAAAATTGTGAGGGATGCTATATATCAAATTTAAACACTTTGAGTTAGCTTCGCAACGCAACTGGTGTCACTAGATTCGTAGTTCGAATGAGGAAGTTATGGCCTCAACAGTGGGACTTCCTGTAATTCGGAAGACGTTGGAGATAGGCTCTGAAAAGTTTCCAATGACAGGGACACGGTCTGTGAAACTTGTAACGGTCCGTGTGGGGTGTTCCAGTGAGCTAGGGGTGGCCAGGAACCACCCCATGAGACAAGTTATGGGCCACGGATAAGTACACGATCTGTGAGCCCTTTCACGAACCGTGAACTGTCCCGTCAAGTGGGGTAGTGGCTTGGACAGGCCATGGTTTGTCTAGGTAGCTAAGGCTAGCATCACGGGACAGGGCTACGGACCGTCAACCCTCACGCGATCCTTCAAATGGTCCGTCAATTGTTCCAGAAAGTCCTCCGAGAGTTCGCGTTGGAAAATTTGCCAAGTATGGTTTGATGGTGCAATGGGACTGACCGTGTGACAGGTACACGGCACTGTAGAAGCCGTATGACCCTGTTTCCAGTGAAAAGTTCCATTTTGTTAATGGTAATTTCGTGATTTAACGTTTCCTTAAGTCCCTTTTAGGTATCCTAAGGTCTCCTAAACCCCTAAATCATTCCCCAAACCATCATTAATCCATTGAAACACTCCCACATTCACTTTTGAAATTCTAAAATCCTCTTAGTCTCCATTGAAGAAAGCTTGGAGAATTTGGAGAAGAAGACCATGACCAAGTTTGACCTTACAAATTGTTGGTGAAATTAAGGTATGTGGGACTTGATTCAAGGAACCTCTTTCATCGTTGAAGACCCTATAAACCCTAACTCTTTAAATTTGATTTTATGTTTTCAATTAAGTTATGGGCTCTTCCAATATTATTGTAGATTAGTGTTGGGACTTGTGTGTTGTAGTTTTTAGGTGATTTAAACATGAATTTGAACTTAAATTCATGAATGTACATTGAAACCCTTATTGATCAACTTACATGTCCCCTTTCATGATTCAATTAAGCATGGGAACTTGCATTATGACTTATTCATGAATTTCTACATGTTTTATGATCAATTGTCTTCAAATTGTGAAATTAAGTTTGAATTCCGTTACCCATGTTCGTGATCTTCATTCATGGCATATGCATGATTATGGTTATGATGAAACTCTTCATGAAACTCATGTTTTTGAATGATTATGATAAGTTATGAAAGGCTTGTGATCACATAGTATCTTTGTTATGGCTCTATGAGCATCATGGGTGCTTGCACCGTCTTGACATGTTCCAAGGCATGATATGATAAGCTATGTAGATGGGCTACTCTTATTGCATTAACAAGACATGATCATGTAACGTTTTGTAATCTTTTGATATCCTTTGGCTTAAGCATGGACATGATTTGAACAATGGTTTCATTTTGACTAAGTATGCATGTTTTGAAAGTGAATTTAAGTCTCACGATTTAAATGTTGCATTTACCTATACGTATTCCCGTGGGATGAAACTTAGCACCGAGGGATTGGAGGCGGGTGGAGTATCTCCACAGGGTCCATACTCCTTTCCGTAAAACCATGTGCCACGATAGGTTAATTCCCTATTTAGGGAACTCCGTCATGTTACCCATTGTTTCAAGGGTTTTTAGGGTACTACTTGGCAAGTAATCCGGGTCCGGGTAGTAGCTCACTCAAGTCTCCTAGTTTTGTCGGTTGAGGTACATCCCCGCTATATATATGATCATAGGATTGCATTTTATGCATCATGGCATGACATATTGTCATATTACTCTTTAGCTACGTGCATTCCATTCGTATCACTTGTCCCCTTGACATGTTTCTTGGTCACACTATACTTGTCATATGCATTGCATGCCCGCATACTTAGTGCTTAATTGTGCTAACCCATATTCTTGTCTACATGTTCTAACTATGTAGGGACCGAGGGTGACATCTACATTCTATCAAATTAGGCTTGATATATTATTGAAAAGTTGCTAGTGGTGAGACCTCTTGTTCAAAGGCAATAGCCACCGTCTATCTACCACTTTACTTTCATGTATTTACTTTCTATTGACTTGAGGGTGAGCCTCAGACTTGTGGAGGTCCCGCTCATCTATGTAGAGGCATTGTTGGATAAATCTGTACTCTTGTACGTTGGCTTGTTTGTTGGATATTTTATTATGTAATACGATGCTATCCAATTTGATTTATGATAATGTATCTTTTATTATGCTATGACTTGCATGATTGGTTATTATGAATGACTATGTGCTATGTGCAAGCATGCTTGTCCTGTTCCTGTTATTGCCCCATAGCTTGAGTCCGAAGTCCCCATTTCCTTAGAACTTATGTGCTATGTATTTAGCTTCCGCGTTTACGAGCTGATGATGTGCGTAATGATGCTATGATGGCTTGATCGAGGGTCTTCGGGTCCTCTTTCGCCATGTCACATCTAGGCCCCTATTCGGGTCGTGACATCAAAATAGTAGAAATATTACAAAAAATACATAATTGACCTAGAGGGTAATTACATAAGCTATGTGGATCCACTAGCAACAGGTATTATGAAAAATAATCATTCCTACGATGGGACATAGTTATGGTAAAATAAAATATACCAAGATTTTCTTAGTGTTATGTTAACATCCTATGCATTATTCTTTATGTTGAAATGCTTCTTGTTTAAATCGGGTCTTTCAAGCCTTTTTCAAGCCCATTCGAGATAAATATTTCCAAGGGGGAGATGATATATCAACCTGGAAATTTTGGAACTTTGTGACGAATGATTAAGGTCTTATTTGAGTCTACCTTAGTTGGCTCTTGAGTTTTTCGAGTCTCTCTTGGGTGACCGTATTCATAGAAATTGCATTGGTGAAGTTTTACTCAACATCTTGTGGGATTACTAACTTTAAATGGTTATATCTCTTGGTACAGGATGAACTATGTGGGCCATGTCCTGTCAAATTGAATCTCTTTGACTTATCTTTCCAAGGCACTTGGTTTAACTTAATTCGGAGTTCGGACGTAGAAGTTATGGCCTTTAAAGTAAGACTGCCTGCAAAGAGAATCGTTCCAGAAAAAGAAAGAGGAAGATTTGCTAAGGCACTGCCTCACAGTAGTCTCACCGGCCGTGTGTCACCTCACGGTCCGTGAGGCAGGCCGTGTGGCCTCTCACGAGGCATAGTAAGGTATTTCGAGATGGCCATGGCCTAAGGATCGATTCTATGTATAAGGTTAACGTTCCAGAAATCACGTCAACTTCATGGTAGAGTTCACGAGCCTTATGGAGCCTCAAGGGCCATAAACAAGTCCATGGGACGTTGTCAGACAGTAGCCAAGGCTCTAAGCCAAGGGAGGCTTCATGGAACACCTCACAGTCCATGCGAAGCCTCATGAATCATGTCACTACCCGTATGGTCGTGAGGTGGAACTTTTCTAAGTATGGTGTCTTCGTTGGCAAGTCGATTCTTTAAGTGTGGCTTCAAGGGGGAAGCTCACAGATCATGTGACCCCTGACGGTTTGTATAGTTGACCATGTGGGTGACGTTTCAAACTTTTCCTATCAATTGCAAGGTTGGTGTATCATCCTCATGTTCAGGCTCACGGACTATGAGTCACCACACGGTCCGTGTAGTGTCCTTTGACAGTGATTTTCCAGTTTTCTTCGTCGTTTCATTCATGGTTTAATTGTAATTTTCAGCTAATCCTAGGGTTGTTTTTGCATTTTTAAGCCCTCCTAAACCCATGATTTAGCTTTACACTCTCTTCCAATTCAAAATTCATTCAAACCCTTAGATTATTTTCAAATCCTCTCTTCCTAAAGCTCTCTTCCTAGTGTAACTTGAAGGTTGGAATTGTAATTCAAGGAAGCTCTCTTCTTCAATCTCTCTTCTCTCTTAAGCTTCCTGGTAATCACGGTATGTGAGATTGATTCATGGTTCTCCTTTCAACCATGAAGACCCAAAACTCTTTTTCTTCAATTTTTATGAAATTAAGCTTGATTTAAATATAGGTCTTTAAATTTATTGTTGATTTAATTAAATTAAACTGTGGGCTGTACTCATTATATGATTTTAAGATGATTTAAATACAATTATCATTTTTTGTATTGAAATTATGAAGATTTGAATATGCATTGTCCCTTGAAAGCTTTTTTAGACATCGGTAATTTAAATTGTGATTTAAATTGGAATTTTCTCATGGATTTCACTTGAATTTCAAATTGTATTATTGAATTAAGATTGAATCTCTATTTCCCATGCATTTTATCTCATCATTCAAGACATATGCATACATGGAAACTTGATTTTGATGAAACTCTTGTTATGGGCTAGTCCCACCTTGACATGACTTGACTTGATTTTGGTAAGACATGGGATATAACTAGATTGTGATCACATCTTGTCTTGACTTGGCTCTTTTAGAATCTTGGGTGTTTACATCATCTTGTACTTGTCTTGGATCTATGAGCATCTTGGGTGTTTACACCATCTTGTACTTGTCTTGAATGAGCTACTCCTATGCGTTAATCCTTGCACTTGATACTTGAACTCTTGTTTTGGCTTTTGAGCCCAAACTTGCATTGTATTAATTTGAAAGAAAAGTCTCCTTTTGAAATCTCGTAGATGTATATTTATTCTCGTGGGATGAGACTTAGCACTGAGGGTTGGAGTCGGGGTGGAGTTTCTCTAAGGGTCCATACTCCTTTCCGTCAACCCATGTGGCAACATAGGATTCTCCCTTTTTGGGATTGACTTGTATTCTCCTGTTTAGGGTTGACTTGGGATCTACTTGGCAAGTAGTCCAATTCCAAGTAGTAGCTCGCTTGGTCTCTCTTGTTGTCGGTTGAGGTCACATCCCCGTTATTAATATGGAACTATCGCATTCATGGATCATGGATTTCATGTCATATTTGCATAATACTCTTCTCTTGATTGTATATTCCTTCTATACATATGTGCCCTTGCCATATACCTGCTTGATAGGTTCATGTTCAGATGCATTTCATGCTCGCATACTTAGTGCATTATGTATGCTAACCCATACTCTTTATCTACATGATCTAACCATGTTGGGGCCAGAGACGACGTCTATCCACCTTTGGATGCTTAGCTTGTGATCTTGGATTGTGCTAGTTGAAAGCCCTTTTCTTCAAGGGCAAAACCCTCCTTCCTCTATTTTATGTTGTTTACCTTTACTATCTAATTTTATGACTTGAGGGTGAGCCCGGGTTATGGCATGGCCCCCGTCTTAGCCTATGTAGAGGAATTGTTGGACATATCAGATTCTATTGTACGCTCGTTTTATATGGTTGTTTGAGATGCTATGACTATATTATGTTACACTATGGTTATGCTTACGTTATCTTGATGTGTTTGATGAGATTGCGATTATATGGAAAGTCCCAAGTCCCTCTTTGCCCCCATAGCTTGGGTCCTACTTACCCGCCCCATAGAACGTACTTGTTATGTGCTACGTGATTCATGCAAATCCCTTCCCCGATGACATCCCCATAGCTTCAGTCCAAAGTCCCGAAATCCCTTATAATTATGTGTTTCATATTAAATTACGTGCTTCTGAACCAATAATATGTAAATTGATACTAAGATGGCTTATTTGAGGACTCTCGGGTTCTCATTTACCATGTCACATCTAGGCCCTGCTCTCGGGTTGTAACAATATATAAGGAAGTGGGACCCACATCATATCATAATGACCTTTGATGAGAATTTTGTTTGCATTATGATATCCAGAATGTCAAAATGTGTTGGGTTACATAGTTTGTTTGCAAAAATCAGAATTTAAATCAGCCCGAAATATCAAAAAAAAAGGTTAGATGGTTGTTGAAGTAAGGGATGACGTGGCTGAGCCACATAACGTCACATAGTTGGATGTGGTGATGCCATGTAGAAATAATTTGGTAGCATA
>JBCEWC010009173.1:0-19043 GCA_038996855.1 Solanum aculeatissimum
TCTCTTCAATTATTCTAGGGACAAATAACCCTTTAGAAAAATCTCTTCAATTATTCTAGGGACAAATAACCCTTTAGAAAAATCTCTTCAATTATTCTAGGGACAAATAACCCTTAGGAAAAGTCATCTTTAGAAAATATATGGAAGAACAATTATGGAATATTACATAACTTTTCATTAAGAAATAATGGAAGAAAATTAAGACTAAACAACAAAAATTTTGGGGTCGTTACAGTAATAGTAAAATTATAGAAATATCTAAGGTTTTTTTTTTTTAAGATTCAACTTTAGTCGCTGTAACAATATTAAAGTCACCTTGATGAATAGAGTTTACTGACTTTATATATTGTTATAGTGAATTAAAATAAATTAATTTAAACGTTATAAAAAATAATTGTGTGACTTTATATTGTTATAATGAATAAGATTCAATGACCATATCATGAGCTTTGGACCAGGGGTTCATTCAAACCATCTTTACCGAAAAATTATACTATACATACTTAAAATTGGCGCTTATATATACATTATATATAATAGATGTTGTGACCCCTTCAGCTTGTTCGTTTATTTACTTCTTTGTATTTTAAACCTCTTAATAAAAATTATAGCGCCGTCACCAATGACCATACATGAAACTAATACATATTCATTAATTTCTAGTCCTTTTTGTTATATGAAATTCATAATTTTCTTTATTTTTTTCGTTAAAACAAATTATAACTTATATTTTGTTCTTCAGGTGCTCACACTATTGGAATTTCTCATTGTCCGTCATTTTCATCACGTCTATACAATTTCACTGGAACTTTTGGTACACAAGATCCATCTCTAGACGGTGAATCTTAAGGTCGAAAAATGTAAATCCCTTATCGATAATACAACAATAGTTGAGATGGATCGAGACAGTTTCAGGACATTCGATCTTAGTTACTACAAACGTTTACTCAAAAGGGGAGGACTATTCCAATCAGATGCAGCTTTATTAACAAGTTCTACCACAAAATCATTTATTGATCAACTAGTACAAGGTTCAATCAATGAATTTTATGTTGAATTTGCTAAAGCTATGGAGAAAATGGGGAATATTGAAGTTAAGACTGGTTCTAATGGTGAAATTAGAAAACAATGTGCATTTGTGAATAATTAATTTTTATAAGGACTTTCATTTGGTTCAATTTTTATATGATTTTGTGTTTTGTGTTTATGTCTATTGTGTGAATAATTTGAGGTACATGTATTTTATATTGTATTGAGTAAATTTCATAAATGAGAAACATATAAAGTTTATTTATCTCTATAGCTATTGTTTGGGTAATTACATTTCGTAACTATAGTTATAACAACGTTTGTATAATTCCCTCAGTAACATTTGTATATTTCGCCATACAAGTCGTGCACACATTTGTATAATTTGCTATACAATTCACAATGTTTGTATATTTTGATTTACAATTTGATTTGTGTACAATTTTTGTATAATCGCGCATAACGTTTGTATAAATCGCGCAAATTATACAAAATTCAAACTGTAAATACAACTACATGTTTGCCGCGAACCGTAATTAATTCAAACTGTAGCTATGTTAGCTAATTAACTAATATATGTTTGCTTATCTACGTAATTTTTCTGTTCTGACTTTTTATGTATTCCCTATTTGAGGTAAATGTATAATTATATTTTCAGCTGGTTATTTGTTTTCATTATCTATTTTCTTCAATTTGTGAAAGTTTAAAGGAAGAAAAAAAGATATGGATAAAATCAAAAAAAAATCTTAGAAAAATATTATGGATATATAATAATTTGTGTTCAAAAAATCAAGAAGGGAGTTTGGGAATGGAAAAAATGCTTTATTTATGATTGTAATACAAATATAAAATTGTTATGACATTGAGTCAAATTTGAATGGATGCGTTAAATTTGGACGGGTCATGGATCAAGACAACAAACGGATTAAGACTCAATCTAATTCAAATTTGCTTATAGCTCAAAACGGATTGAGTAACAGATTATTGAGTGGGTCAAAATCCAACCCAACCTAATTTTTACTTATCTTATTTGTTTTTTACAACATTTTAGTACTTAAAAAAAATATTTTTTTCATTATTATAACTATATAAACATATCAAATTAAAAAGTTAAAAATATTTTGATAAAATATCTCTCGTCAATCTAGGTTGCATATAAATCCAACGGTTGAAATTGATTGAATTGAGATGGATTGAGCTAATAAATAGACGAGTAACTTGTCCAAACTTAAACGAATTGGACAATTAGGTGAGTTGAGTCTAATTTTACCATCCTCACTAGTTTATAAGTTACTTACCTGAGGTACTTACCCAAATCTATAACATTCGTCGCTCTAGTTAATTATTAAAGTTGGCTCTAGACATTGATTTTGTTGGGTCTCTCTCCACATTAGGTGTACAATTAGATTACTTATAATTTAAAATATTGACAGGTTATCTATTGATTCAATGGTAATCGAGTTAGTTAAGCAGAAGATCTCTCAAATAAAGAGGTCCTAGATTTGAAGCTTTTTGTCTGGTTCAGCTGGCTTAGTGTAGTTTGCGGCCTATTATAACAATTTAATCTAGAATGTACTTGAGAGATGGGGCATACAGTGCCTCAAGACAGTTCAGTGGATATGCCAGTGAGTATGTGGAAGAGACACTTGGAATGGTTGGGTATACAGAGACAGGTTTCAACAAAGGAGGCTGAGATACAATGGCTTTCCAGCGGGGCGAAGCAACGAAGAACTGGAACATAGATTCTAGGATGGATGCTCGGTGCTTGGGGAAAAGAAACACCAGGAGATTAGAAGCAGGTCTGCAAGTATAGGACCAGAGAATTGTAATGTAGTTGGGAATTAGCTGAGTCAAAGATAACTAATTGGTGTACAAATTTCCTTTAGATTGAAGAAAAGTTCACTTTTCGACCCAAAAAAAACAGTTCATGGACCTCAAATGTCGAAAGTCACAACACAGCTTTGATGATGTTCAAATTGAATGCGCAACTGACAGTTGGATCTAAAACCTCTGATGATTATTTCTTGCTTGAAATGTAAATGCCAGATATTATGGCCGCTCCTGCAACTGCAACTCCAAGGGTTGTCACAATCTTAGCGACGGAGATGAGAGGTTTGGTTGATGGTAATGATAGCAATTCCGCAACCTGTGGAAGCAAATAAGAACACAAGAAGCCCTCAATAACTTACGGGTAAGAAGCTCAAACTGAGTCAGAGATTATGAGGATAGGAAAAATACATCAAGCTCTGTTTTCATATATTTCGTGATGCACAACAGAGGATATCCAAGTCTTACTGAAGCTGTCACTAAGAAGAAATGTCTACCTCAATAGGTTGCTTCCAGTTCTTCTTGATTCCTGGAAGGTGACCCTTACCAACAACTGCGACAACAGAGTTGTGCTCACGGGCAACTCTTAGCAGCGTTGATGACATAAACCTGCAATGAGGGAAAGAGGAGAAAATTCTTCAGATTTGTTATATGGTACAAGTAACTACTTTCAAGATTATCAGATGCCAAAGCCAAAATGCTGCTTCAAACACTCACGCTATGGTTTTTAACAAATTTACAAGGCAGGAAGAATGATGTTACTACTAGTCTGCTTGATTAGACAAATGAAACAACTTGTGCCAAGCACTACCATAGGACTGTTAAATCATTGGTAATCACCATACTATAGCTCAATTAGTCAAAGATGGATGATATCTAAGCTTAAGCTGATAAGCAAGATATATCCTTTATTCTTCAGTCCAACCAAACAATTACAAAATAGTACATCAATGACTTTTTTCTTGGCACTACCCCCTTTATTTTAATGTTGGATGGGGGTTAAAGTCTGTCACCGCCACAAGATATAGAAATTTCATTTCAAACTAAGTACGTACTATAGTAATACTGGCTTTGTTTCTGGTAAAACTAGAAGCAAACAAAGGATTTGATAAGCAATAATGCTCTAAGAAGATTAGCAGTGAACAAAGGAAGTGACAAGCAGTGAAATGTGGAGCTTCCTCGAGAAAACACTCAATTAACCCTTCACCTAAAGGAGCACAACAGTGAGATAGAGCACCAGTCTCATGATCTAGACCTGAGACATATATGAGTCCCTCTACTCCATATTATCTGAGATAGTACATGCGTAAAGACATTGTCCAACGGCCTATAATCTAATGTTATATCAACCCAAACTAAGAATATCTAAAGACATAGAAGCAATTAATCAGAATATTCTCAATGTTTGGATCTGGAATGACTTGGTTATACAAAAGCCACCTAATTCTAAAATCTCAAGTACAAGTGCCTACCTAACAGTATGTTCCTGGTTCTAGACTCAAAGCCAGTACACAACTATAATCACCTTGAATTCACAAAACAATACCATAAAAAAAGCAGGCAGCAAATGAACTGGTATCATACCAACAGACTGCGCATGGGGCAGGGAGGAGGATTTTGTGTGAGTGGGGGAGGGGGAGACATTGTATGCAAGTGAGAAGACTAACTGATCTCGCTCATGAACTAGGGTATCCATAAGTGTAGGGAACTGCTTGCTCATTTCTTGAATTACAAGAGTCAGCATATCAACATCATCCATTTCTTTCAACTGCCCACCAAAAATAGTTGGCATAAGCAACATATTCTTCATAAACGAAATTACTTTAAGCAGAAGGGCAATCCCATAGAATCATATGTAACTAACCTACCATTTTGACAAGATCTTCAGGCTTGGGTAAAAAAACTGCTTGGAATAATAGAGAGTATACCAATTTTGTCTTGTGCCAAAGTGGCATTTTTGCCCACGTTCTTCGTAATGTCACCTGTTCATAATACAGAGTTAACAATTCATTATACTGAAAAACAAAAGGAAAACCAAAGATATCGAGCAGAGCAACAGTAAATATGTAAAACTGTTCTCTTTTTTTATGTGGAATCTGCTACCAAACAAAGTGTAGCTGTAAGCTGATAAATCATGAAAGCATAAGAAACCCCATAAGTTTATAGAGATCTACTCCATGAAAGCGGTGCATTAGAAAAAAGATAGGGAGGATCAATGCAGCAGTATCTGCATTTGGTTTATTTTGCTGATTCAACTGTGGGCCTACACTAGGCATGCTGTTCTTGTTGTTTGCTGATTCATCTGGAATGAAATCGATTTCTAGAACATCAACACATTTGTTCTCTAATAGCCCTTATCTAATAAGCAGAGTAAACTATTCAACAACACGGATGATTAATGGTTTATGATTACTTGCTTTCTAGTAATTATCTCAGGCAAGAGAGAGAGAGATAAGGAGGAAATGCTTCCTACTTTACCAACTCTGATATTCGGGACACAACAGAACAGCAATCTCAATTTTGGCATGATCACAGGGAATGTGTGGTGATGTAAAAACATTATCCAGTTAAAGCAGGGATGCACATGATCAATTTTGAGACACAGAAGCAAACAGACCAATTAATAACGGAATGAATGAAAAAGTCTTACTTGCACAGGACGGTCACCAAGAATCACTTTCCCACCATACTTCATTGCTTCTTCATATGCCACACGAAACTCTGCCCCAGGAAAAACCTCAAGCTTGCTAGCAACCTAAAACGCAACGTAGATTCAATGAGCGATCAGCATGGCCACAGCACTAATGCTAAGGAGTAACATAGCACTTCCGAACAGTAAAGACAACTTTTAAGATTATGGTCATGCCTTGGCAAGAAACCAGCTGTAGAGTATCCCAAATGGATTTTGATTTTTCTTCCACATCTCCAGCATTTCTCCCATCGTTGGTACCTGGCCGTATCAGAATTGGGTATGTTACATATTAAACCTAAAGAGGAGAAAATGGTTCCACCAGAACATCCTTCATCAAAAAGAATATTAAAACAAAATGATACAAACACCAGCTAATGAAAACACTCGATTGAAAAATAAATCAAGCAAGGACAGAATCTCAGAATACACTTATCTCATTCTATAAAATAGAAGGAAAAAGCATGTGCCATTAATATGTTGGCTTAGAAAATTAAGACATTAATACCATGATGCCGAAAAACATACGCACAGAAGAGAAAAAGAGAGAGTGGGAATACAGTTTCTTGCACAGCCTATGTCGAAAGGTCATTTCATTTTTCATCTCTGTCCATGACCGAGTTGACTTAACATACACATCTGATACACCCATGATTGAATCTGGATTTTCTTATAGTCAGTCCACTGGAACACATTAATCTCTTGATGTCCTAAGTAATTTAATTTAAGACTTTCAATAAATGAATCAGAATTGCAAAAAATAAGGCAAGAGAAAAATGGCAACTTAACACGTTGTGAGAAATATAGGAGAAAATATTATTGAATTGTTCTACATTATTACATTGAGACCCTATTTATAGATACTCTATTAAACTCCTTTTCCAACTAGGATACTATAATACAATCCTTTTCCAAATAGGATTCTATATACTAGTGTTATTCCTATTCCTATTCTAAGTAGGATTGTATTTACCTATTCCTATTCTGACAAATACGATGGACATTTTGTTTTTAAGTTAAGTAAGATGAAAGTTTAATTTTAAAAACACACAACATAATCATGAAAATACATACACAAAATTATTTATGTTAAATAAGATGAAATTTTTATTTTAAGAATGAATAGCTAAAGCTCGCAAATAAAATATTAAAGAAAAAACAAAATAAGGTGGAGGGTAAACAAATAACTTGTCCTTAGAAATTATGCAATGAATAGTATTTTGAAGATGACAAACCAAACAAGCAATAAAAATTACTCTCAGCATAAATAATCCCATCATAACTTATCCCAACATAACTTATCCCATCATAACTAATCCCATCACAAATTGTATCCAAACCAAACGACCCCTTAGAGTTATCATTTTACTGTACAGTGTGCCCTGAACTCCAATCAAAAGAAAGAGGCCCTCATAATAATGTACTAAGTAACAAGATGGACCTTCTGAAAGCCATGTAAAAGCAGCTTGACCACTCAAAAAATTGTAATAACTTATTTGAAAAATACACACATTAATTGGCATGGCGTTCTTCTAAATGAGCTATTGAAAAATAAAAGCCTCTGTCACACGAAATTGTAATAAGCAATTTCGACAAGCATATGAAGAGAAGTTCGAAAAAACTAAAAGAAAAAGAGCGCACAGCACAATAGTAAAAGAGTAGCAAATAAGAAGATATAAACTGCATAGAAAAGTTAATCCTCGATCAACAGGCTTTCACTTTCCATCCACTTGTCATGTTATTAGAACAAATCTGTCTTTTACAAGCATAATGTGTACTTCTCAAAATGATCTTTAAAAAAGGAGATGGCAGGCACCTACATATAGTCCATGTTTAACCTACTAAACTAAATGTGGTTCTTACTCTCTATAACTTGAATGATGTATGTCTGAACATTCACAGAACTAATGTTCTTATTGCTGTGAAGATAACCTTTCCTCTTTATTTTCCTTTAGATAGGAGCTATATAAGGGCAAGCCCAGTGCACAGATAACCTTTCCTCTTTATTTTCCTTTAGATCGGAGCTATATAAGGGCAAGCCCGGTGCACAGATAACCTTTCCTCTTTATTTTCCTTTAGATAGGAGCTATATAAGGGCAAGCCCGGTGCACAGATAGGAGCTGTATGTTTTTTTTCAATGCTTCACGTAGAAAATACATACTTCAAAAAGGGATTCTATGATGATCCACATTAGCTAGACCCCCATAATTGTAAGTACAGGTATTGAGGATTTATTTGTTCAAAAAACTGATCATATCTAACATGTTTCAAGGACTCGAACATCAATGCTCTTGAACAAATTTTTGCAATTATATAGTTGATAACAGAAAGAAAACATAACTATTATCTTAGGAAATCTTTTCCAAAACTTTTGAGCTGAAGCTAGTAAGGAGGTCAAATAGCACTAGCTGCCAGGCTTTCACCCAAAGATTGATAGATGCTTGAACATAATAATAGGAACACAAATGAATCACCTTCAGCTCATTATATGCAGCGTAATACTGGGGAAATCTTCCCCCTGGGCCTCCCAAAGCTTCTTGCCATGAATCTATCAAAATCAAAATCTTCTCCCTCACATTTAAATCAGGCTGTAATCAAAAACAATAATCCTAGTTATTAGAGATCTCAAATAGGTTTAACAAGTTGAGCAAACCATGTATATTAGGAAGTTGTTTACCTTCTTTTTCACAATTTTGACCATGTCTCGTAAAATGTCACGCTCCACAATTTGCTGAAACACATTCTCTCCACAATTTTTGCTCAAGGTCTCAAGAACCTGAATGAATAGTCCAGAGAAAGAAAGAATCAGTAAATAATCTTCAATTCAAGTTTCTCTTTACAAACTCTTTCACAACTTCAAAAGGCAAATCACATGAGGAGAGCCACACATTAAGATTATATATGCATATGAAAATCTACTCTTGGGATATTCATTGTATTACTCATAACTTATGTGTCTTGGGACACAAGCAGTCAAAACATGACGTGTTGATGAAGTGAATTTCTATTGCCATTGACCTCACTGAAAAGTGCTAACACTATGGATATGCTGAAACACAGAGGAGATATTTTGATGCAATACACCAGCAAGCTAATGTTTGATAACTATATTCGCCTCCTAACTGTTATACCAGTTTCACAGACGATGTGTCAGGAACGAGAAGTTGAGATCAATAGCATGTCCTATTTGTTCGTTAAACTAATGGTAAGTGGATTACTAATAGATGAGATGTTCAAATTTTAGACCTGTATCTTTAAACATAATAGCAAACTAACTCTATGTAGCCTAAACAAATAGATGAAATCTGGTAATGGTTAGGACAAGTGAATAGTACTTACGAATAGAGTAAGGAGCTGTATTTTTGGATTTTTACTCCCCAAGCGTTTCTTGATAATCTTAAGAGCATCCTTTGCTTGTCTGTAATTAGAATTTAATCAGAAAGCTGGTACAAAATAAACAATAGAAAAGCTCAACCTGGCAAGACAAACTAGGACGATTTAAAATTTTACTACAAGACTACAAACAATTAAAGAAGATCATAACATGGAACATGAACTACCATGAAGAATACTATTCAAGTAAAAGAAAATGCAGCAGAAGTGCATCTAAAACTTTTATCAGCCAGAAATGCTACCTCCAACTTTATACACGTTCACCTACTTTACTGTCACACAGACTATTCCCAAGAGAAAAGGTTCTAAGTATCTTGGATCCATAACCTAGGGGCCAGGGTAGTGGGGACATCGACGATGATGTCACACATTGCATCAAGGCGGCATGGATAAAATGGAGGTGGGCCTCCAGAGTCTTGTGTGATAAAAAGGTACCACATAAACTTAAAGGTGAGTCCTATAGAGTGGTGGTTAGACTTCCAATTTTTATGGGATGGAGTGTTGGCCAGTCAAAAACTCACATGGTCAGAAGATGCATATTGCGAAGATGAAGATGTCGAGATAGATGTACATGCATACTACAAGAGACAAGATTGGGAATGAAGTTATCCGAAAGAAAGTGGGAGTGGCCTATGTGGCGGATAAGAGGAGGGAAGTGAGACTGAGATGGTTTATGCATGTGAAAAGGAGGGAAAGGCTAATTGTAGAAGGGTAGAGGTAGGTCGAAGAAGTATTGAGAAGAGATGATTAGACAGAACAATGCAACTTCATATTCCCAAGGACATGACTCTAGATGGGAAAGAGTAGAGGTCGTGTAATTAAGATAGAATGTTAGTAAGGGTAGAGTGCTTGTAATACCCCGAAAATTGGAAAGTCGAGTGGAGAGGAAAATGCAGAAAATGAACTGGTGCAGGGTCTACAGGACCCATCTACAAGCTGTAGAAGGGTTTAAGAGCCATAGGTGGTCCCTCGTGGATGAGATCCAGATAGATCGGAAAGGGATCGAAAACATGACAAAGGATGTTTACGGGCCGTACAAGTTTCTATGGGTCAATGGATGAGGTTTCATGGTTTAAGATTCACAAGATGGTATTTCCAGTACTTGGGTTCCATGGATGAATAAGATGGGTCATGGTTCTATTTATGGGTCGTCAAACTCAGGTCATGGTTCAAGATTCAATTTCCCAAAAATTTAAAGCTCAACTTCTACATAGGGATTCCACGGTCTGTAAATGGGACGACGAATCATAAGGTCGTGGTCCCTAACAGCAGTTTAATTTAAGGAATACTTTGGACATTTCCCATTCTTTTAATATTAAAGCTAACTCATTTTTAGACTATTCCTAAGCTCTATAACTGATTTTATACTCCTAAAACTAACTCATTCCCTCTCATCCACTCAAAACCTCAAAAGTTCTCTCAAGGATTTTTCTCCCAAGGTCATCTTGTTCTTTGAGCTAGAATTTCAAGAAGTCAAGTCTCCTCAAGTTTCAAGGCTAGAATTCACTCCAGGTATGTGGGTATTCATTCGTGGATCTTTTCATCCGTGGAGTCCAAGGAATTTCAACATTCTTCAATTCAATTTTCTAAATTTCATTTGGGGTTGGTGTAATTCTTCATGGGTTCCTTCAATTATGATTCAACTGACATTGTTTTACTTGATCATGAATGATTTTACTAAAATACATGATTTAAAGTTGTTCTCCTATGAACCCATGCATTATGCATATGCCATAATTTATCATTATGAATAATGAGCATGTTTGATGAATATTTTATGCATGTTTTATGAAGATAATGAATTATGTTCAAAGGATGTTTCTAAGAAAATATGAATGATTCTGAAAGATTTCTCACAAACAAATGATGGTGAAAAGTTCTCACCAATGTATGGATTCATAATGTTGAAAGGTTTTCTCACATTATAATTATGATTTAATGAGGTACTACATGATTATGACTTTTATGAAATAGATTGGTAGTTAATTATTACCATTTTCACATGTTATGATTTGATGATTTACTTTACCTATTCCGTTGGGATTTGACTTAGCACCCAGAGGGCTCTGAGTTTCTACTTTTGGGATGATATTTTTGAGATGAAGGTCATTCGAAAACAGTCTTTCTATCTCTATGAGGTAGTGGTAAGGTCTGCGTACATTTTACCCTCCTCAGACCCCACTTGTGGGATTTTACTGGGTATGTTGTTGTTGTTGTACCCAGAGGGCTTTGAAGTGGAGGCTTGGTAAGGAAGTTTGTAGTAGCAACCCTAGCCCCATAACAACATGCCACTGTAGGTTGTCTTAAATGACTTAGCTAGTGGGTCGACAAATAGCACATGATATGAAATGATACGGGGTCTACCTTGGTAAATAGTCTCTTTTTTTTCGATGTAAGAGTTACACCGGATTTCGTGTTATAGCTCGCATAGTCTTACTGTCAGTTCTAGTTGATATCCCACATATGAGTATGTTTTCTTACGACTTATGCTTCCTCAAGGTTTTCATTATGTTTTCTTAAAATATGTTGACCTTGTTCATGCTTTACTACTATGCTTTTAATGAAATGTTTATCATATTTTTTAACTTGGTCAATTGCATAGCATGATATATCGTACATTGCATCTCTCACATACTCTGTACATTCCATAATACTAACCACATACTTTTGCCTATATTATTTCATAATATAATGATATAGGTGCAAATGATCCATCATGCACTCGTGGCTAGTAGCAGCTATTCGATCTTAGAGTTAGTGAGTCAAGGAAATGCTTTTACGCCTATACATAAACTTTCTTCAATTTTAGCTTCAGTATTTTGTGAGTTAGGACTTGTCCTAGTCACATCTATGTAGTAAAGGCTTTCGGATATATGTTTAAATTTTGTGAGTTAGAACCTATGCTTGTTATAATTCCACATTATGATTTTCTTTAATCAGTATGCTTATGTATGCCATGTGGTTAGCTTGGACCGAGTACCATGTTATGACTGGGGGTAGGCTCGGGTCATGACAATGTTGTCTTGCCTTGAAAAGGTTGGGTACATAGAACTATATTATTCTTTCTTGTGGAATTTACATTGTTTTCTTATTAACTGCTACGCTTTCTTCATTATTTTCTTCTTGTACTTAGATTTTATACATTTGAGTCGAGTGTCTTTAGGAAGCAACATCTCTACCTCCACGAGGTAGTGGTAAGATCTGCACACACTCCACCTTCCCCAAACCTCACTTAGCCGGATTTCACTGGGTATGTTGTTGTACCTACTTTACTGCCTATCATGCCCTAGGTTTTCTTCAAGAGACTAAAATAAGATGGCCACTGGGTCATTTCCGACTATAATCAAAAGTGCACTCCATGCTGGTCATAAGTCAGTCCTTGCAACGACCTGCAATGTGGGTTAAAACGAACACAAGTCTAGTTTTTCCTTGATACGACTTTGTAGGACCAAGTTGGAAAATCCTTCTTACATAGATATATAGAAAACCAAAAACATGTTCGACTTCTACAAAAAATGTCTATTCGAAATCCTTCTTTTCGTGTTATGGCAAGAACTCACTACTCACCATATTTTCGATAATAGAAAAAGGGAAGAATTTCAGCACCTACTATACATCAAATCTTAAACTAACTTAAGATTTTTGCTCAAGCACTATTAACACATGGATAGAGTTGGATTTCCATCATCTCCACTAAGTAGTATAAGTCAACCAGCCTTCCAAGGATATAAAATGCCAAATGGCCTAGCTGTAACATTGACTTGGACTTCGTCAAAGATGAATTTATATCCCTTTATCCCAACTAGTAAACATTGAGAACTGCAGCAGTCAAAGGAGAAGAATACAACAACAGTAGATAGACTTAGGTTCATATTGCTACACAGAAATGAGCCAAGTGGCAAGCCTGACATATACTACGTTACTTAATAAGGAGATCACAGGCATTTGTGCACAAGACAAAATCTTCTAACAACAACAACATACCCAGTGGAATCCCACAAGTGGGGTCTCGAACAAGACAATCTACTTAAACACAGGAAAGCAGAAAACAGATGAACCATGTCCACAAAAGTTCTTACATCGAAAGGGCAAAGCTCTAAGACATTACAAGTAAATGAAATGTTTATGATCAGTGCAGCAATCATAACCACATTCCAGAACGCCTCTACAGAAGAATGTGGTTAACTAATAAAGGAACATTTTCTAGGAGCAAGAAACTCAACTGTACAAATTAGAGGAACCTTTTTTTTGTGTGTGTATTTTGGAATACTTCTGATATACCCAGTCATTAGTGCTGACTGGATAGTCTTTGAGAAATTCACATTTTTCAGGAAGGTTCTCAACTTTGGTATTACGTCTTCTTCAAGGAGGCATGAACATATGCTCACAATTTCAGTCCCCAATAAAACAATTTGATATCCATTCATAAATAACACTTCTGCATATTCACAGTAATAGTTTGACTGCCTCTAAGCTAATCCAAACAAACTCTAAAGCACCTCATGAAGTTGCATGTTTTGAATGAGTAGCAGACTAGCACCTAAGGGGCTAAGGGTGCTGGTTTGACTCATTTATAAACTTCAAAGAAGAGACATTTTTTGAGAAACTCCTTGGAAAGCATCAATAACCTGTTCCTCCACTGCAACCAAGTACAGAAAGTATGGTCACTTTTTCTGAATCTGTTTGGAGCATGTAGGGCCAGTGTTTTGGACGGCGAAAGGCAACAAGGGTCTGCCTCGCCACAAAGCGAGATGAGCGACAAGACGATTTCTTTTGTGAAAACTCCTTGGAATGCATCAATAAGTTGTTCCTCCACTGCAACCAAGTACAGAAAGTATGGTCACTTTTTCTAAATCTGTTTGGAGCATGTAGGGCCAGTGTTTTGGATGGCGAAAGGCGACAAGGGTCTGCTTCACCACAAAGCGAGGTGAGCAGCGAGGCGATCGCCTTTTTGAAGTACGGCGGAAATTAATACCAAAAAATTAAAATATTTAATTGCATATATAAATAATCAAAATCTCAATTTCAATAACATATTAGCAAATATTTCAATTCAAAAACTAAAAATAGAGCCCAGACCCCACTTGTGGGATTCCACTGGGTATGTTGTTGTAAAAACTAAAAATAGATAGTAGATACTACAAGTCTAGAACTTGAATGAGAAAAAAACAAAACAAAAGTCTAAATAGTGAGAAAAATAAGAGGTAGAACTAATTCTCTAGTCTAAAGAAGAAGTAAAAAAAGAAAAAAAACAAGAAGAAGAAATCTCAAGAAGAAAAGGAAAAAAAAATACGTACTGGTTGGACTTTGAAGTCTCAGGAAAAGTTTGGCCGGTCATCAAAGAAGTCTAGTCAGGTCATTTGGTTGGAGCCGAAATGTAAGTGTAACAGTGCAATTGTGCAAATTTGGAAAGAAAACCCTAAAATCATCTTTTAACTTTTTAAAACCCTAAATTGATCCCTTTTTTAAGAAAATACGAAAGGCGACACCTTTCTTGCCTCTCGCCATTGTCGCTATGGCGTCGCCTTTTAAGATCGCCTCACCATAAAGCTAAAAGGCGATGAAGGGCCACCTTGCCTCTAGCCATTGGCGACAAGACGATCGCCTTTCACGACACTGTGTAGGGCTATGCCAAGGGAAGGGAGAGTTTGCTGCCCTTATCAGGCTTAGAAAACTTGTAGAAAACTGAAGATGCTATGAAAGACAATGCCATTATGCATTTTATTCATAGATTACTAGTCAGGCTTAGAAAACTTGTAGAAAACTGAAGATGCTATGAAAGACAATTCCATTATGCATTTTATGCATAGATTACTAGAGAGAAACAAAAAATGTTTTGAGGGAAAGAAAGAGCATGTTTCTTCTCTATTGATCTTAGAAAATTTATACTTCACTTTTTTGGATGACATGAGATGTAATGGAGATATTGTTACAATTCTTTGTTTTTATAACTCTTACAGTACCATCCTGGTACTAATTATGATAAAATTCAACTTTACCCGATCAAAAGAAACTCCATAAAGCAATAGCCAACTCAAAGGATCTCATTCAGCATTGAAAGAAAGACCCATCAAGCACTATTAACTTTTTAACTTTCCCATGGCACTTCAAGCACAACATAACTAACAGATTGATGAAGTAACTTTAGTTTCTTGATAAGAGATGCTAATTCGAGTTCTATGATGGGGTTTTCCTTTGACCAATTTCCTCCGTTCCGCCTTATCTTATGGTCATCATCCAATCTTCTCTTACTTTCTCTACTTATAGTAAGATTTTAAGAAACAAATTAAGAACATAAAATAAAAAAGGAGCCTAGTGACTCTGTAACTACTTCTTCAGCTTTCCCCATTGGGCAAAATCATAATGAAGATGTTTCCCTAGGAAGCTTTAGCTTTCAGAATTTCTCCAATAGATTTGAAACAACTCTTCTCCCCTTTGCTGAGAATCGCGAAATGATTGCCACAGGAGGATTGTTTCAACCTAAGGAATTGACGGGCTAGGTCTTCTCCACTATATAACCTAACTGTGTTTCGTCATTTCACAACTTTGGTTATGCAACTAGTTCACCCTAACTGCCAGATTGGAGTATAATTAAGGATGCTTATGTCCCAATTCTGTCTGATTTTGCCCATGGTGGGAAAGAATTGAGCCTGCAGAATACATTAATACCTCTTGTTTGTGATGAGGAGGATAAAATAGATACATCAACTATTGTCAACTCGTCATTCAGCTTGGAAGACCAAATCTCAAATGATATCTTGAGAAATTCATCACCTGATACTGATGCATACACAGGAGTAATCATTCCCTTTTATAGGGCTTGATGGATATAAACAATTGATGCATCTAATTTTAACGATTTTAGCTCATTCTTGTTGGATACTCCTTTTGAGAATGGCATGATTAATAAGGATGTATCTAAAGTTTCAAAAGCTCCAGATCAACACTTCACATTCCTGATAGCGGTTGTCCCAAAGAGTTGAGTGACAAGTGGATGAACCAATATGTTGACCTTGCTTTTCCTACAATGCGTGATGGAATTATCTGTTGAACTCTAAATACAGAGATTCTAGAGATTCCGAACAATGACAACATCGGTAAGAAATTTCATTCATCATTAGCCTTTTTAAAAGTGTTGTCCTTGTTAGGAACCTCTAGGACCTTGGTGTTTAGAGTGCATCAGATAATTTCAACACACATTGCGGAAAACCAGGATCAACATAGTGGATTCACACATTTTTCACTTAACTCTATGGAACAAGCACCATCAGGATTGTAAATATGTTGATCTGGAGTCATTGGAACTTCAAAACACCGTTATCAGCCATTTTACTCTCATTAGCAATTTCCAACAAAAAATGAGTTGAAATCATCAAAATAAGACACATCGATCATCTCATATCCATAAAGTCCCATAAAAGGCAATGATAACTCATCTAAGTATGTATTAGTATCTGCTAAATGAGATCCTTGACTATTGCTTTATGAAGGTTCTTTTTTTATATTTTATCAAAATAAGTTTCAGGATAATACTGCAAGAGTTACAAAAACAGAGAAAGTTCCAGCGTCATTTCAAAGCAATCTTTACCAAGGATTGCAAAATACCAAATGAGACATATAGGCAAGAAAGTTACCCAGGATTCATGTTGATAATATCACAAAGCTCAATGTTTACAGCCCAGTCTGGACCAATCAGCATATCACTAGTCGCCCTTTCTGCACAAGCCGCTGCATTATTAGCCATCTCTTCTAGTTTCCACCGTTTCTTCAAACTGTTCCGTCTTTGATCTCCTTAAAAAAGAAGGGAAAAAAACATCAAAATTTTGATTAATTAGAAGGTAAGAACATAAAACACTCCATTCAAACACAACAAAAATCAGAGTAGAACCTCACCAAGAATCAAACTAGCGATAGCACAAAAACTCACCAAAAATCAAAAAAGAAAACAGATCATCAAAATTCCCAAGTCCCACCCAAGAAATTTTCTAGAATGAAGAAAAACAACACCCAAATAAAAGCAAAGCATCAAGGTCAAAAATAGACCAGATCAATAATGAAACAAACCCAAATAAAACTATTTTCAAGATCATGATTATAAACAGCTGAAATGAAGAAAAAAGAAAGGGAATTCAAAGAAAGATCAAAATCATGAAGCCGTCAAGATCTTTGACATAATTTAGTAATTTACCTCTAGGAAAAGAAACAGAGTGAGAGAGAGATTGTATTAAAGTGTGTGGGTTTTTTATGCAAGGTTTTTTGGTGTTAGGCTATCGTAAGCGCGTATGGAACCACTAGAAATGGACCGGAGCATGGTTTACAATTTGACCAGTACAACTTTGTTGTTTGTTGAATAGAAATGATAAGGATAGGGTGGTGTGAATGAAATTTCTTAATTTTTCATCCTTTTTATAGGGTTCTGTTTCAAGTTTTTATGGAAATAAGGTTAATTATAATGTTCTTTTCAAATTTTATTCTTTTATGGAATGAAAGTTAAAGTATTACTTATTATAATTCTTAAGATTATATTTGAGTTTGACTTTTTTTTTTTTTTTGGAAGAAAAGTTACATATTAGATTTTTTGTTCTAATTTTGATCATGTTTGAATTTTACTCTTTTTAGGGAAGAAAAGTTAAAAATTCCAATAATTGACATGTTATGATTTTTTTTTTCTTATTTTCTTACCAAATTTTTACTTTTTTCTTATTTTCTTACCAAATTTTTACTTTTTTATGGATAAAAAGTTAACGTGTTATCATAACTGATATGTTAGAATGTTTTTGTAATTTTGTTTTCATATTTGATTTTTTTTTTTAATAAGTTTTACTTTTTTTTATGGAATGAAAGTTAAAGTATTATCATAATTGATATGTTAAGATTTTGTCCTAATTTTTGTATCATATTTGAGTTTTAATTTTCTTATAAAAGAAAAGTTAAAGTATTATCATAATTGACATGTTAGAATATTTGTCATAATTTTTTTTAATCAAATTGGAGGATATTTTTAATGGAAGGTAAATCAAAATATTATCATAATTGATATGTTAGAATTTTTGTCCTTATTTTCTATCATATTTGAGTTTTTTTCCAAAAATGGAAGAAAAATTAAAATACTATCATAATTCATAATTGACATATTATGATTTTTGTCCCTATTTTCTTAATAAGTTTTACTTTTTTATGGAATAAAAGTTAAAGTATTATCATAATTGATATGTTAAGATTTTTATCGTATCATATTTGAGTTTGATTTTTTTATGAAAGGAAAATTAAAGTTTTATCATAATTAACATGTTAGAATTTTAATTTTAATTTTCTTATCATATTTGGGTTTGACCTTCTATGTAGGAAAGTTAGAAATATTTTCAATGTTAAGATTTTTATCTTTTATCATATTTGAGTTTGATTTTTTAGGAAAAATTTTTAAAGTATTGTCATATATAATTGATTTTCTTTCATTAAGGAAAGCTCAATGTTCTCTAAATTGAAATATCTTTTTTTCATATAACAAGTTAACAGCACAATGATATCCACAATGTTCTAATTTATAGAGTTTTGTTTAACAAAGAGATTTCTCTCAATAATGTAAATTTTAGTTTATTTATATGTCGGTCATTTGACCAAATAATATTAATATGTTATAATTATTTTTATCATTTGATTTATCGTTATCATAATTTATAATTATTAACTTTCTTATCATGTCTTGTTATTATAACAAATCAAACGTTATAAATTTGCTCATAAAATTATTTATATTTAATGAAAAAATCAAATTTAATATTTAAAAGTAGAAAAAAACTCTTATTGAAAAGATTTATATTAGACGAATCAACTTGAGCTCTCCAATTGTAATCCAACTGGAGAATTTATATGAATTTGCTTTATTCAAAAATTATCCTATTAGATAATGAGTACTAGGTAGAGACAACTTGTACGTGCACAAGCCCAACGTCGTAAGATATACAAATACAAGCATATATGAACCGGCTAAATGTATACGCGCATACATATATACACACACATATAAATATGGAGAAATTACAGAAATACACAATATTTGGAAACTTAATTACAATTATTCCCTACCATTTAAAAAAATTACTAA
>JBCEWC010009174.1:0-19043 GCA_038996855.1 Solanum aculeatissimum
AACTCAAGCTATTCATGGTTAATGTTCCAGAAATGTTGCAGCCTTGAGGTTTAACTGCTACTGCCTGTGATATTTTTGTGTCTGTTTTTGTTACTCTTGACGTTCTCGTAATTTATTTGTTTAGTTTAGTTTAAGTTAATGTATATAATTCTAACTTACAAGTAACGATTTAGTATTAAGTGATGTTAAATTATTAATATTTAATATTTTATAAAAGGATAAAGTAGTAAATTATTATAGTCTTAATAAGTTATCGATTTACCCAATAATCCAATACTAAAAATTGAAATCGAACTGATAACTCGATAATTTTTTTGTAAAAATTCATTAACCCAATAACCCGATAACAATAAACAAATAACATTTTTTTTCGGTTCGATTTATCGTTAGGTTCAATTTTTGCACACCCCTGTGGGGGGTAGGGTGAAAATGTGGGTGGGGTGGGGGGTGGGTGGGATGGAAGTGGAGAGATGGGGTGAATTTTTTTTAATTGAAAAAAATATTTTTTTAAAAATTTAAATTTAAGTTTCGGTATTGAAGTTGAAAAAATTTAAATGAGGGTTGGAGATGGGGCGGGAGTGGGTGATAGGGTATTGAAGTTGCAAAAATTTAAATTTTTTCTTTTATCAAAAAACTAAATCATTCAAAAATAATTATTTGGAAATAACGTTGGGGTGATAGGAGTTGAGTATTAACAATCAATCTTTGATTTAATTTTTTTTGGCTTTAAGAGATTAAAGTGGGTTGAAACCATTTTTACCCAAACCATATTTGTCCAAATCCATATTTACCCATATTTTATATGGATGAGTTGTGATCCAATCCATTTTGACTCAATCCATATTCAATCCATCCAAATCCGATCCAATCCACCCATTTGCCACCTCTATAAGAAACTAAAATTGCTAAAATAAGAATTCTTTCAAAACCCTGGTAAATGGCTTTGAAATAGGATTCTGACGGTCCCGTTAGTTCTGGAACGATCGACTTGTTCTAGGAGGGTGGTTGGTTTGAGGGCCGAGGGTTCCAATTTGATGTTGAGCGAAAAGTTATAAAATGAGTTCAATTGGAAGCTAAAAAAGACATTTATGTAAAAACCCAGCTAAACGCGCTCAAAATAGAAATCTAATGGTGTGGTCAGCTCAGGAATGTTGAAAACAATTTATAATGACCCTTCGCCAGTTGTTGGGGTCATTCGGTTGCGTTTTGACCCCCTCAATTCTTTTAACTAAAATTAGTCAAAAAAACGGGACTCTCATTTTTTCAAAAGATGCTCGGTTAGAAATTCCGACTGCACCATTGGATCCAAAACATCAAAATTCATGAGATTTCATAGTTTGTTTGCGAAAATTGACGTCCGAACGAGCCCAAAATATCAAAAATAAGGATTAGAGGGTTGTTGAATGAGAAGAACTTACGTGGCTATCTCCTGTTGTGCCACATGGCAAGCTATGGTGTTGTCATGTGGCTAGGACATGTCTATAAAAAGGGTGTTTTCCAAGGAATTATATTATTTACATATATATGATTTCTCCCAATTTCGTATCGTGATTTTGAGCTCGTTTCTCATTTGATTTGGGTGATTCAAAAGGATACGTGACTCATAATTTTACAAGGAACGTTATGGTGAAGTCAAAATTGGATTTTGGTGCCCAATTCGAGGTAAATTTTTTATTTTAACTGTTATTGTTCTCAAAATTGTGAAAAATATTTCATGGAGATTTTGTAACTGATTCTCGATGGAATTGAATGAAATTTTAGCCTAAATTATTCTACGTTTCGAGGGGAACGTTGTGATATGCTGGGTGATAGCTGAATTGGTCTGATTTTTGAGAATTTTGACCGAAAAAGTTTGGAAAAGATGTTTTTCCGGTAAAGTTTTTTACTTCATTTTTTGGCCTTTTCTTGATCTTTTGGGGTTCATTTTAGGCCAAAATTTTATTTAGTTTAGACTTGTGTTGTTGAGGGAACATTTTCGGGTTTTTATTTGGGATTTTGGGCACAATTCTTTTTTTCCTGTTTCAGAAACTTTTGACCTAATTTAACCCGTTTCTCAAGAGAATACAACTGATTTAACCATGTTTACATGGTGAATTGTATCTTTGATAGTTGAGAAACATCGTGAGGCCATTCGAACAGGTAAATCTAGGCTGGAGTGATTTGGATTTCAAGGCATCGACAACTAGGTAGGCTAGGCTTTTCTCTACCTTTAGACTGAGTGTAATCATGTGCATGTTGAACTGAGATGTATGCTACATGTTAGTTGTGCCCTATATGTGTAGTATGTGCTGTGAGAGCATGCTACTGATATTACTGAGGCATGTTGACTGTGAGACTACCCAATTATTTCATGTTATCCTGTGACTTATTCTAATTCTTAGCCTTTGTTAGGCTTGGTTGTTATGGAAACTTGCGGTATAATTATTGTTATCATGCTACTCTTTCGTTGCTTATGGTTGACTGGGTCACTACCTACTAGACCTGATGTTATACTGATTTTTAGAGCACGCACTCCTGTATATTGTTGTTAGTTGTTGGGTTGGAATTCGGTGTATCTGAGACAGAGGTTAGGAGTTATTGCCGAGGGATGATGATTGCTGGGATAATTACATTGTGAGCGTCGTTGCCTACGTTGACATTGGACATAACATGAATTAGAGTTCTGGATCCGTATAGGTTGGTTGAGTGAGTGACTATTTCGATACCTCGAGTCATACATGACGCTCCCCGTCGCTATTCGAGCTTCGGTGGCCACATTCGAGTATTCGAGTCCACGAGTTATACGCCCTGTGGTCCGAGTTTCGGTGCCACAACTGAAGATGTTGGGTGGCAGATGTCGATTCCTAGGCTGAGTACCTATTAATTTCTTTGGGCCTAGGGCCCCGTTGACCATTTTTGAGGGCTAGGCCCTGCTGATTGATATTTTGGGTTGAGGACCCCACTGATTCCACTTTGGGAGAGAGACCTCGTGATTGACATTCTGAAATGAGACACACTTGTATGTGAGGGAGATTCTTTCTCCCGCGAGGGATATATCCTACCGTTCCGCATGTATACTTTGGATCGGGTGCTACGTGTCAGCATAGAGTCGAGGACCTAGTTGTTATGTGATTGATTACCTATGGATTTACACACATATTCACACATATATTGTGTGTGGGTGTATATTCTGGGCTTATGGGGGATTAGAGGGCGTTCAGGCTTAGACATTAGGGCCCTTACACCCACGTACAACTGACCCTTGTTATGATAATGTGGAGAGTTGAGCTCTATGATGGTTCTATGGGGTTTTATAATGGTTCTGTAGGATTTGTGATGATCTATCAGTTTTATATTGTGCATGGGTTACCTCCCGCACTTATGGAAGCTCGGGTGGCGTACATGCGTAGTCCTTAGGGCCCGCACCCGCGTACAGTACCAGGTCCGATTCAGGTTGAGATTATGGAATTGATGTGTGGGACAACTGCCTTTATCTGTATTTGAGATTCATATTGTATATTATTTCACTCGATCGACCGATGATGCCTACTGGGTGCCTTTTTATGGTACTCATCCCTACTTTTATATTTTCCCATGGTGCAGGTCCAGGATCTAGTCAAGGACGTTGATTCAGAGGATTTGGGGGCGCAAGAGACTTCTTTTGGTGAGCACAGACAACTCTTGCATCGTTATAGTCTCCTTCTTTTGATGACCGTCTTTACTTTCAGACTCTGGCCTTGTACAATAGTATTATGTATTTGTAGGGTACTCTCGGGTTGTATATAATACACTTTGGTTTGGCTTTTATGTATACAAGCTCATATTTCTGTTATTGTAGCTCTGCACAATTGTCTTCTAGGTTCTGGATAGATTTCAGTTGTTTATGTTATTGTCCTTTTGGTTATGTTATGACTAGAAGCTAGGGCAGGTACTCTGGGGTTGGGCTTTTTGGCTGATCTTGTAGGTGGGATTGGACATGAGCCCTCATGACTAGAATCAGGTCATGACATATATATAATTATATATGATAAATATAAGATGTATCAAATTCACAAATTGAGTTGAATTTTGGCAAATCAAATTGGATTGGATTAATAGATGAATAAGTTATTGACCTGGCCAAAAAACACTTGGGTGAAATTCAGGTCATATCTCAATCTCTCCAATTTTTACTTTTTTCTAATTACTTTTCTTTGTTTTTTTAATAAATTTTTTAGTACCTAATAAAATATTTTTTTATGAGAAAAGGGTATGATGTGCTTCTCAACTTTGTCGTTTGAAGCTAATATATCCCTCGTTACAAAAGGGACTCACATATATATATATATATTGTTACAAAATCGCTCACATATACTTATACCATTACAAATTAAAAATTACTCACATATGCCTTTTTATCGACGAAAGTTAAAAATTAGTTTCAAATTTACTTTTTCTTATTTTTTATTTTTAAAAATTCATGTAAGGGTATATATGATCCTTTTCACACTTTTTCTTTACTTTTTTTTATTTATTATCATTTGAGCTTCTTTTTTTTCCTTTCATTCTTTAGCGAAAAAAAAAAGTGTGAATGAAAATGGAAAAAATCGAAATATGGATGTGTATTTTATTTTTTTTGTATTTGTAAATAAAATTAGGGCATATGTGACAAATTTTACAAGAAAGTGAGTGAAATAAATTTAACCATCAAAATAATAAATTCAAACTAATCATTGAATCAAAAGTAAAAAAAAAAAGTGTGATAAGGATCAAATAAATTCTTACATGAATTTTTTTTAATAAAGAATTTTAAAAAAATAATTTAAATTGATTTTTCAGTTCCGCTAGAGAAAAAATATATATGTGAGTCATATATGTAACAATAAAATTATATGTGCGCCAATTTTATAATGAGTGATATATTAGTTCTAAATGACTCATTTAAAGAATATATCAATTCCCTTTCCTTTTTTTAATCATGGCTATAACATATCAAACAACAAAGTAACTTTTTAAAAATATTTTACAAAATTTCTCATGAATAAATTTATATATTAATCAATTTTTTTTTAACAAATGAAGCTAATAAATAAATAAATAAATTGTCTATTCAAACTTAAACGGATTGGCCAACATGAAAACTATGTTGGGTTAGTAGTAACATTGTGGAATTAGATTTTTTTTTTTAAAAAAAATTATGGAACATTGACGATAATTAACGATACTAGTTGTATATCCAAGACTAGTAGTGGAAAATCGTTCAATTATAATAAGATGAAATAATGGTAAACCATCACGTATAAGTGATCCTAAAAGAAAAGGAAAAAATTATATATTTCTTCTATCTCAATTTATATGATATTTTTTTATTTTTTTGGAGTCAATTTGAATAGTATATAAAGCTAAATTAGATTATATCAACTCAATATTATAAAATTAAAATTTTATAATATCTAAAAACTGCACAAAAATATTATAAGTTAGTACAGTTTTTTCATATTAATATGATTATAAAAGTATAATTAAAAATAGTGATGTAATTTAACATAATTTAAATGTTGAAAAATAAAAAATTTGAAATAATTTTATATTATAGAAATAATAGGAAAATCAATGGATTAATAAACTTGTATGTGGCCGTTTCAAATTTCTCTCAACCCTTTAACGTATAGGGTAACGCTTCATCATCAGATCCGTATTTGTCGTTTCCCTTCTTCTTTTTCTTTCATTTTCCTCCTCTTTCTAATAAAGCACTATCCATTTTCTCTTTTCTTTAACTTGCTCATAATTCCACCACCAAATAAAAAGGTAATCATACATGTTCTTCAATTTATTTTATTACTATTGTTGCTCTCGAGCTCAAATTCTGCTAGTGCATCTCCCTGACACATTGCAACATATTTTTTGTCCATTTCCCTTATTATTTTTGTGTGTTTATTGTTTTTTTTTTCTTCTTCTTCATTCCAAATCTTTTAGTTGAGTCATGAACATTTCTTGGAATATTCTTGTTTTTCCCTACCACTTAAACATGTATGAAAAACCACTAAGAACATGGATTGAAACTGCATAGTGTTTTTAATTTGTACGTATGTATCAAAGTGTTTCTTGAAATATCTTATTTCGTATAGTCTAAGGGTATGAGGTATTATTTGTTTCTAACTTATTTTTCCTTTAGCAGTTGTAAATAATGGCAGATGTTGATGACATTCAACCTCTTGTTTGTGACAATGGAACCGGCATGGTCAAGGTAATGAATTGAGCCATCGTTTGGTTACCATTTTATTGAAGAAATTCGAATATTCTTTACTCAGCTGTAGTATATGTTTCATATATAGGCTGGTTTTGCTGGAGATGATGCCCCGAGGGCAGTTTTTCCTAGCATTGTTGGTCGTCCTCGTCACACTGGAGTGATGGTTGGGATGGGGCAGAAGGATGCCTATGTTGGAGATGAGGCCCAGTCGAAACGTGGTATTCTTACATTGAAGTACCCTATTGAACATGGTATTGTGAATAACTGGGATGACATGGAGAAGATTTGGCATCATACTTTCTACAATGAACTTCGAGTTGCTCCAGAAGAGCATCCGGTTCTGCTTACTGAGGCACCTCTCAATCCAAAGGCTAATCGTGAGAAAATGACTCAAATAATGTTCGAAACCTTCAATTGTCCTGCAATGTATGTTGCAATTCAAGCTGTTCTGTCTTTATATGCTAGTGGTCGTACTACTGGTAAGATATTCCTTTTTGATGTTGATTATGTTCCAATTTGTCTATAAATTAAAGATCCATTCGTACTAGGAACCAATCTCATGGATGTTGATACTAATTCAGGGGAGGTTATATGATTTATAGTGACTCTTTTGTTGAAGATTTTGGTTGGAGATGTCATTAGTTATTACTTATAATTGTGAATATGGACGGAGAAGTGTCAGACAAGATGAGGAAGTTTGTGGATGACTTTACTAACTTGGTAACAAGTGAAGAATTAATTGATCTAGGTTATTGAGTGAAAATTATTATAAATGAATAAATATAAATCAAACCTAGTAGATAGTTAAAGAAGGAGAACTTGGGGGTGGTTTTCCCTAACTTTGATATGCTTTTCATTGAGCTGAGGTTCTATCGGAAATAGATTTTCTGCCTTCCAAGGTGGGGATAAGGTCTGCGTACACACTATCCTTCCCAGACTCCCACTTGTGGGATTGTCGTTGGCCAAGATGCCGTATATGATTCTTGTCTACCTTGTAGGTATTGTTTTGGATTCCGGAGATGGTGTTAGCCACACAGTTCCAATCTACGAAGGTTATGCGCTTCCTCACGCGATCCTTCGTCTTGACCTTGCTGGTCGTGACCTCACAGAGCATTTGGCAAAGATCCTCACTGAGCGTGGATACTCATTCACCACCAGTGCTGAGAAGGAAATCGTGAGAGACATGAAGGAGAAGCTGGCATACATTGCTCTCGACTTTGAGCAGGAGTTGGATATGGTTAAGTCAAGCAGCTCTGTTGAGAAGAACTTCGAACTCCCAGATGGCCAAGTGATTACCATTGGAGCTGAACGTTTCCGATGCCCAGAAGTTCTGTTCCAGCCTTCCACAATCGGAATGGAAGCTGCTGGTATCCACGAGACAACATACAACTCTATAATGAAGTGTGACGTTGATATCAGGAAGGATCTGTATGGGAACATCGTACTTAGTGGTGGATCCACTATGTTTCCTGGTATTGCTGACAGAATGAGCAAGGAGATTACCGCATTAGCACCTAGCAGCATGAAGATTAAGGTTGTCGCGCCCCCTGAAAGGAAGTACAGTGTCTGGATAGGAGGTTCCATCTTGGCATCCCTCAGTACATTCCAGCAGGTAACCATTAGTTTTTCAATCAGTATACGCATTAGTCAATGATGATCAATGCTTAAAATATTTATCTTGTTTGAAATGTAGATGTGGATTGCAAAGGCAGAGTTCGATGAGTCTGGCCCCTCAATTGTGCATAGGAAGTGCTTCTGATCAAAGCAAAGAAAATTTGTCTCGCGTTATGACTATATTCTTTTTGTTTTGTTTCTTGATAGCAGCTTTTGGATAGTTATTATTGCTTGTTGAACTAATTTCAGGTTTTTAGTTTCATTTTTATTGTCAAAGATGATGACGTCAAATTTCCATGTCCTCATAATTCCACAAGGACTAATGTAATAAGCTGTTCAACTCACTTGAAGTGTACTTTTCATTATATACATTGCTCAACTAAGTTTTGTTGAAATTAGTATATCATGTCTCTACACACAAAATTATATTTTAGTAGGTATACACCAGGTAAAATTACCGAAGTACCCCTAGAGGAGAGATACTTACATAACGCATCTTCCCAAACTTTTTTGGCAAACCTGAGCCTGGAATCACGATCAACATGAAAAATTGTGTGGGAAAATGGTCTTAGTTGATTTTTAGAGCAACCGGTTCCAAAGATAATTTTTTGGAGCAAAAACGCAAATCCAGAAAAGTGTGTGACATGTCCGCGTTGCGAACTTGTCGTGGATTTGCACTTAACTGGGGTTCTAATATTTTCTACGGGATTAGAAAATCGATCGGAAAATGATTTAAGTAAAATTACAAATAAACGCATTTGACAAATGCAGTTTATGTGTTATTTTATAGAAAAATAGTTTTGAACGCGTTTTAAGTTTTCTGTCAAAAAAATGAACTGAAGCGCGACAAATCTGCGTCGATGACTTGCTTTATCTTGGTACTTGATGATCAATTTTAAAAGCAAGGGCATTCTAGTCCTTTTCCCATTCATCCTAGTCTAAAACCATGTCATTTTAACCCTATATTAAATACTAAGCATGAATTTTTAATCATTTATGCTAATTCATCTTCAGAACTAGGGCTAAAGAGAAAAGAGGAGGCTAGGGTTCAAGAAATTCAAAGCTAATCTTCGTCGTTTGATTTTTCATTCTCCATTCCAGGTATGTAAGACTACTCATAGCGTTGGATTGAGTTCATCCACGCGTTCCATATGTTGATTTCTTATAATTGAGTTCGAGTAGAGTTTTACCCTAATTCTTGAGTTTTCTATTGTCCTACTGAGTTTCTTGTACATAAAAGTGTATTTATGATCTTTATGAGTTGGGTACTTGATTTGATACAAGTTCATGTTTTCATTCACATAAACCCTAATTGAGGACTATATTTGATTTTATGCATTATTTTAAATTGAGATTCATGGTCGTTTTGTATGTCTAACAAAGATGATTTTTAAATATATTTATTGAGTTTGCATGAACATAAGGTTTGAGTATAAATAATGAGTTGAGGAAGAGTCTTGAGGAGATGAAGCATGTTTTAATGAGTTTTGAGGAAATTGAGCATTGAGTTTAAATGATTGAGATGAGTTTAAATGAGGCTTTTAAAGAGAATATTTTGGGAGTAGTATTGAGCACTGAGTTGGGTAAGAGGAGAACACCCTTAGAACTACGTTGCCCCCGTAAAATTGTTGTGCAGTTAACTTTACTGACTCTTGTCCCGAAACGATGGACAAAGCTTGAGGATCCAAAGATAGAGGTAAACGTTCTTACCTTGGCAAGTAATGGACGGGCTAACAATGATGTCTCGTTTCATTGTGCATCACCAACTATGATGGTATGGGTATTGTCGGTTAGAGAAACTCCCTAATTTTGCATAACTAATTTGACATGAGTTGCATGCTAAAGTTTCTTTTAGGAGCGTTGTTTTACTATATAAATTGAATGATTTGGCGTGAGTTGCATATTATTGCGTTTACTTTTAAAGCATGACTTTATTGTTAAATTTGCATGATTTACTAAGTTGAGTTGAGTTACTTGATGTGAGTATCTTTGATGATGTCCTTTCCTTTCCAGCTATTTTATATACCAGTATATTCAATGTACTGACGTCCATTTAGAATGCATCATTTTATGATGCAGAGATAGGTGTTAGAGGTCATCAACAGGTGCGTCGTTGAGGATCTTATCACAGTCAGCTGATTGGTGAGTCCTCCCCTACATTTGGAGGATGACCCACTTATCTTTCTTGCTTTGAGTTTAATATTTTTTTATTTGAGGTAGCCATGAACCTGTCATTGGCACCACCTAGATGCTTAGAGATAGAGTCTTCATAGACACTGAGTAGAGGTTGTTGATTGTTATTTATTTTTTAAACTTTGTTCATTGAAAATATTTTTTTATGAGAGGAGTTAGTCAGTTGATCTATTTATTGACTTTTATTTGAGTATTTTCTTCCGTTGTTAAGTATGATGTGATGATGAGGCCAATGGTTTGCTTGGGGACTAGCAATAGTCTCTGAGTGCCGGCCATGCCAAGGGTATCCTCCAAGGACGTGACAAACTTGGTATCAGAGCACAGAGGTTCAAGTGTCCTACGGAGTCTATGAAGCCGTGTCTAGTAGAGTCCATATTATTGGTGTGAAGCGTGCCACATCCATAATAGGGAGTCTATAGGACATTAGGAATTATTACACTTCCTTCTTATTCTGATTTGTGCTACAGAGTTAAACTTTAGAAAATCTCTCTTCTAAATCATGTGTTACACATTTGCAGACCATGCCTTCCAAATACATTATGAACCCGAGAAATGTCGTCAACACTGAGGAGCTTAAACTTACTACTCAGCTTACTACACATGCTCGATGGGTAGAAGAGGACAAGAAGAATGAGATGGAAGAACCTTGGAGCACAAATGTCGAGTCAATAGGACATGAGCATAGTAAGCATAAGCAAAGGAATGGAAATAGGTTACCCTTTCTTCAAAGACCCTTGAGTTGTGCGCCACCACCAACGAGTGCACCCATACTTAATAGCAGATATAATTTGAGGCCGAGGAGAGACCAAACTTTTAGGGTCTATAACTCTCTATCCCGAGGAAGTATGACTCGAGGCCTTAAAGAAAATCCATCATGTAGAGAGCGTGGCAAACTCTATTTGGGAAGTGTTGAATGGGCACCGATGACTACTTTAAATGTGGCCAAGTGGGTCACTTTTAGAGGGATTTTCCAACGTGGGCTAACAAAGCTCAACCCTCTATACCAATACCACTAGTTATAGAAAACCAGAGAGGTGCTACTTTTGGCACGAGTAAGGCCATAGACCAGTTGTGTGTCACAATAATCACCCAAATCAGAAAAACACTCAAGGACATTGTGACAGGTATGATTCGAGTCCTTACTCTTGATTGTTATTTGTTGATAGGTCTTAGAGCCACCCCATCAGTTGCATCTCCTTATATGGCTAGTAGATTTGATAGAACTCCGGAGTGTCTTTCTGAACTTTTCAGTGTATCTACCCCAATTGGTGATACTATTCTAGCTGAAAGGGTCTATAAAGATTGTTTTGTGCCAATCCATCACAAAGATACCATACTGACTTAGTTGAGCTAATCGAGATGCACCCCAGGCTCTCTTATTCGAAACTTGATGTTTGATGTTATCCATGAGAGAGAAGCTTATGCTTCTAAGAGTTTAATATTACCGCCTAAGAGTGTGATTTAAGGTCTTGTAAACATAAGTAGAGTTGTCATCCCAAAGCTAGAAGGATAACAATAGAGAGATGGAGACCAAATAGTAATAGTGGTGGTTGATTGAGGCTTGTAACTAGAGTTATGTGTCCATTAGGTAAGTAATGCGGTGATGATTTGATCCCCATAAGCTTTGACAGAAGAGTAGTAAGTATTGTTTGGTTTTCATGATGAGGTATAGAGAAAGTGTTATTGTTAGGATAAGTTAGAGAATACTCAACCTAGAAAGAGGTTTATATTGATATGTCATAGTATTAGTGAGGGCGAAGTATAGATGTTGAGTAGGGGAACAAAGTGCTTTCAATGTGATAGATCTAAACTAGGCTTATAATTCCAAAGTGAGAGCCAAATGAGATTCACAGAGTTATGAGCTTAGCCAGATTAAAAGGTATAGTAAACGGGTGCATGGTACTTGAGTTGTGAAGAAGGGATGTGTTGATCGAGCATTCACTATGGGATCTTAGCAGGCCTATTGTCACAGACTTAGAACTTTCACTAAGACTCCTGTACAACACTTGTCAATTTGCTAACAAATTTTTAGAGTCTTCCGTAAACTATCCAAAGACTTTAGATTCCTCCCCCTTTTATAAGATCGAGTGGCGGGTCATCACAATATATTCCTAAACTGTTACCTAGTATTTATAAGCTGATATAATATGATAGAAATTGTGATGCATATGTAAACGATAGACTCTAAGCTTGAATTTTGAGGAGCGGTGTGAAGAAGGAGATAACATTATGACCGTGATACTCTTAGTGAGAGGTTTGCTCTAAGAGTTTTGCTGTAGTGTGTGTTCGATGTTAAAATATTGACTTATAAGAAACGTGATACTACGAGTATGGTAGAGGTACCCCTTAGATGAAGATGGTAAATTAAAGATGAAACACTAGATAAGAAGATGCTTAAGATGTGCATTCGCGATAGTGTAAAATTGTGTGAAGCTCTAAGTTATGACTTACTATGAGGATCTAGATAATGTATTTGAGTTGTTAATGTAGAGTGAGCTAGTGTAAGCATTCTTTGTCACCCTTAGTAATTAGGTCAATGGGGATTTATGTATAAATGACAATGAGCTTCACCTTGTAATCCAAGACTTCTTTAGTCAGACATATGAGAGCTTAGAAGTTGAATGTTAGTTGGCTAAACAGAGAGGTTAGATTATAAAAGTTATAGAAAATGATTATATATGTTAATAAGCGTAGTAAGTATAAAAAGATGCCTATAGAGCTAGAACGAAGCTAAGAGTAGTATCTCAGAAGAAAGTTCTAATAGGATATTATATCTTTGAGCATAATATAATAAGAGAATTTAAGATGTTCTTGTGGATAGTGATGCCCCAATGGTGTGGAGAGCTATGCTTATAGCTTGGTAAAGAGAATTGGTTCGCAAACTTAGGGAGTGTACCTTTGAGCTAAGGGGGAGGTGAAAAGTTAATAAACTAAAGTGAGTCTTGAACTTTCGATAGTGATGAGTTGATCAGGATGAGACATTGATGATTTTCTATCTCTTATATTCCTTATAGTTCAGTTAATATGATGCTTTATTTCTATCTTACGTATGAGAGTCATGCCTATGGCCTAGACCCATACACCCAATGTTGATTCACGTTCATGGTGAGTTCTGAGGATGAGGAGTACCAATTGTATTTTTATCTCATGAATCTTAGAGTTTCCAACCTTATGTCATATGAGATGCGACTTGAGTTTCATAAAATGTTCGATTCCGTAAACTCATGATAGGTCCTACAAAGCTAATGAGATTGTATCACATTATGAATACTCTCAGATCAAATTTCATGAATGCATCGTGCTTATGATCTTTCACTTTAAGCCTTTCCAATGATCCTTCTTTCCAATCTTGATAGTGATATTGATGATAGTAGATGAGTTATTGCCGAGGATTAAGAGTTGATGTCCTTATTATGATGTCCTCCTTTCATTAAGGTTATGAATGTAGAAGAAGAGAGAGAGAATAGACCTTATGATATACAATAGATAGGTAAGAGTAGGTTAGAGCGTCTCTAGGCAAGAGTATGTTGGTGTTTCTTTGAGTGAGAGATCATTCAATGAAGGAGGTAGAAGTGTTAAGTAGGCTTGATGATTCTTAGATATAATTGAAGTGGTTAGAATGATAGGTTTGACTGTGTAGATGTCGTTATATGAGTGATTAGAGAAGGCTAGCGATGAATTTCAAATGAGTGCTCCAGGTAGATGTGTTAGAAGAATGAGAAATAATAGTATTCTCTAATTGAAAGTCCCTATGGAGGTTTAGAGTTTAAGTTTGAGGGTTAGCTTTGTAAGAATATGATCATCTTAGGAATAACATTTTGGGACTTAGAATTAGGCTTGAATGGAAAAGGAGGATGTGGTTAGACGAAGATTTAGATAGGAGCTATAAGCTTTAACTAATGGAGTGGAGTGTCATAAAGAGGAGTGTAGTTGAGATGAGGTGCTAAGATTGAGAATTATCCATGGAGTCTTATGTATCTTGATGGTCCCATTCTCGATTAGAGTTGATGATTTCTTTATTGATTTCAAATAACTGATTGTTGAGGTGTTTGAATGATTTGAATTGTTTGAGTTTCGATTATTCCATTCGTGTCTGATAGTGAGAATGTTTAAGGTATAGAACGAGAATCTTGCGAGATAGATTATAGGAGTATGATTAACTTATGAGTAACACATAATGACTTTGAATTAGGCTTGATCATGGTGACAGGATACAGTGAGACTTAGGCTTCGATGAGAGTTATAAGCTTCAGATAATGATGTCCTATAAAGAGTTGAGTTTTCTATCCTTGAGTCGATGTTCACCCTTGAGTTGGAGTATTTGAGTCCATAATTGTATATGTGCCTTGAGAAATCTCCTAGCGTACTCATCATCCGAGGATGAATGGTCCCAAGGAGGAGAAAATATTACACCTGATAAAATTATCAAAATACCCTAGAGGAGAGACACTTGTATAATGCATCTTCCCAAATTTTTTTAGAAAATCTGAGATCAAAATCGTGATCATTATAAACAATTGTGTGAAAAAATGGTCTTGGTTGATTTTTAGAGCAACCGAATCAAAAGATAATTTTTTGGAGTAAAAACATAAATCTAGAAAAATGTGCGACATATCCGCGTTGTGAACTTACCGCAGATTTGTACTTTTCTACGGGATTAGAAAATCAATCAAAAAATAATTTTTAAAAATGCCACATAAAATGCATTTGACAAATGCGATTTGTGTTATTTTGTAGAAAAATATTTTCTGAACGTGTTTTAAGTTTTCTGTCAAAAAAATTAACTGAAGCGCGATAAGTCCGCATCGGCGACTTTCTTAATCTTGGTACTTGACGATCAATTTTAAAAGAAAGTACATTCTAGTCCTTTCCCCACCCATGCTAGTCTAAAAATTATATCATTTTGAAGTCATTTTCAACCCTTTATTAATTCCTAAGCGTGAATTTTCAATCATTTACACTAATTCATCTTCAGAATTAGGGCTAAAGAGAAAAGATGAGGCTAGAATTCAAGATATTCAAAGGTAATATTCGTCGTTTGATTTTCCGTTCTCCATCCCAGGTATGTAAGGTTACTCATAGCGTTGGATTACGCTCATCCACGCGCCCCACATTTTGATTCTTGTAATTGAGTTCGAGTAGAGTTTTATCCTAATTCTTGAGTTGAATTCTTGAGTTTTCTATTGTCCTATTGAGTTTCTTGTAAAAGTGTGTTTATGATCTTTATGAGTTGGATACTTGATTGGATGAATGTTCATATTTTCATTCACATAAACCCTAATTGAAAACTATATTTGAATTTATACATTATTTTAAATTGAGATTCATGATCATTTTGTATGTCTAACAAAGATGATTTTTGAACATATTTTATTGAGTTTGCATGAACATGAGGTTTGAGCATAAATAATGAGTTGAGGAAGAGCCTTGAGAAGATGAGACATGTTTTAATGAGTTTTGAGGAAATTGAGCATTGAGTTTAAACGATTGAGATGAGTTTAAATGAGGCTTTTAAAGAGAATATTTTGGGAGTAGTATTGAGCACTGAGTTGGGTAAGAGGAGAATACCCCAGAACTACGTTGTCCGCGTAGGATAGTGTTGCAGTTAACTCTGGCGACTCTTGTCCCAAAATGATGGACAAAGCTTGAGGATCCAAAGACAGAGGTGAGCGTCCTTACCTTGACAAGTAATGGACGAGCGAACAACGATATTTCTTCTCATTTTGTATCACCAACTATGGTGGTGTGAGTATTGTCAGTTAAAGAAACTCCCTAATTTTGCATAACTGATTTGACATGAGTTGCATGTTAGAGTTTCTTTTAGGAGCATTATTTTACTATATAAATTGAATGATTTGGCGTGAGTTGCATATTATTTCATTTGCTTTTAAGCATGACTTTATTGTTAAATTTGCATGATTTACTGAGTTGAGTTGAGTTACTTGATGTGAGTATCTTTGATGATGTCCTTTCTTTTCCAGCTATTTTACATACCAGTATATTCAATATACTGACGTCCATTTGATGCAGAGATAGGTATTAGAGGTCATCAACAGGTGCGTCGTTGAGGATCTTTTCGCATTTCGTTTATTGGTGAGTCCTCCCCTACATTCGAAGGATGACTCACTTATCTTTCTTGTTTTGAGTTAAGTACTTTTATTTTATTTGAGGTAGCCATGAACCTGTCATTGGCACCACCTAAATGCTTAGAAATAAAGACTTCATAGACATTGAATAAAGGTTGTTGACTGTTATTTTTTTTCCAAACTTTGTTCATTGGAAACATTTATTTATGAGAGGAGTTAGTCAGTTGATCTATTTCTTGACTTTTATTTGAGTATTTTCTTCCGCTATTGAGTATGATGTGACGATGAGGCCAAGTGGTTCATTTGGGGACTAACAATAGTCTTTGAGTGCCGGTCACGCCAAGGGTACCCTCCCGGAGCGTGATAAAAGCATAGACTAAATATTTATATATTTCATTAAGCCGTCACAATTGCATTCACGTATATTAATTGGACATAAGATTAAAAAAACTCATGAAGAAATTAAATTAACGAAGCAAAATCATAAGTAAGAACAATATAATAAGAAAATTAGTCTGAGGAAAACAGATAAGTACGACCAAATTATTAATATGTTGGTGAATTTTATTGTCTTTTAATTATTTTTATACCTATCCTCTTCTTTTTTTCCAAAGTACCTTTGTTTTTTAGTAAGTATTTTGAGAATACATAAAACAGAACTAAAATTACTCCAAAAAATGAAACACAAATTAGTTCTAATCATAGATATGATCAACTATTTTTGAAAATTCACTCATCAGTACATATATATTTAGCGTTAAATATAATAATTTAAAGTATATCTCTGAACGATTGAAAAGGTTTGAAGATATCTTTACATGATTTTCATCTTATCATTTTAATCAAATGATTATTTTATTATGAAAAAGAGCATATTTAAGAAGAAACATTATAATGGGGAGCTCCTGCGAGCCGGTGATGTGACACTCTCCTAGGCCAGGATTTCTATTTATCTCATTTTTAAAATTTAAACCTAATGCGTCTATCAACTTTAATTTGTTCCCTAATTATTGGGCACCATAAATAATATTTTTAAAATATCTCCACTTTATCCATTCCTTTGACATTTTTAAAAAGCTTTAATTGAGACTTGTAGATGAGTTTGGACTTATGAAAATCAGTAGAGATAGGGCCTTTATCTCAGCATTGGATTAGATCTCTACTATGGATGACCGTCAAACGTTTGAAGAAATTCATCGAAAGAGAGCATCAGAAAGATTAAGCAAAACGTCTGGACCAGGTCTTATCTTATCAAAGCTTCAACAATAATCATGAGATATTGGGGATTAGAAATTCTAGGAGTGCAACTCGGCTATCAGAGAAGAAACTTGTCACGATCCGACTTTTTGGGTCATGATGATGGCTATTAGATCCCACTTACAGGCAACCCAACTCAATGCTCACAACACCTGTCGTAGGGCAATGCAAATTTAGGGCAACACTGGCTCAAGCCTAGGCTAAGGCCCAACAGAAAGTAGGGGTGGGCAAAAAAACCGGAAAATCGGAAAATCGAACCGAACCGAACTAATTCGGTTTTTCGGTGTGAATTCGATTTTTTTTTTGAAAACTTCGGTTCTTCGATTCGGTTCTCGGTGTTAGGGTTCCGAAATCGTAGTGCACCGAAAAACCAAAAATTTATTATATTAAATTTTTATTTTAAAATTTTAAATTTTTATTTCTTAAATCTTAAGTTCTTAACCCAACTACCCATGGGCCAAACCCAACCCAAATACCATTTCCCAAATATTTTTAGCCCAAAGGCCAAAGCCCCAAACGACCCAACCCTATTTTTCATTTTCAGAAATCAGAATCAAACATTCAAACTTCAGTTTTCAACTTTTCATTTTTCAATTTTCACTTTCAACTTTCACTTTCAACTTTCAATTTGTTTTCAATCAGTTTTCAACTTTTCATTTTTCAACTTTCAATTTGTTTAAAGTTTAATAGTTAGTACTTCAGTTTTCAATTTCATTTTTCAATTTTCATCGTTCCACTTTCAACTGCTGCTCACCGATCTGTTCACAGTTTCCATTTTTGTTTTGAAAACTTTCTAATTTGCTGCTGCTGACCAGTCGCGGCTGGCCTGCTCGTTGCTCGACTGCTCGCTAGTAGCTGGAAGGCGCAGGCAGAGACGGAACAGAGAGTTGACTGCTGAGGATAGTCAGGGTACACTATACAGGCAAACAAATGTGAGACGACGAGACGACGAGACGACGAGTTAACAAGTAATGTTCAAATTTCAATTGTTCATACTTCTTACTCACTTCTAAGTTATTTTTCTTTTTTCTAATTGTGAACAATAATGGAAAAAATATTATTTTTCTATTTTCTATATTGAATCATTGATTTGATCGACTGATTTAGTGATTTCTAATTCTTGGCTTCTCACATTCTGTTTCACTGGTCCAGAACTAGAGGTAGGCTGTAAATTACTAAATTTAACTATTTAAGCTTGCATTCTTTCTTGTAGTCGACTAGTCGTTATTCATTGTATTTGTAATTTTATATATTTGTGTTGCTCACTAATTATTATTTAATATTATTTTTTGAAGATGGCTGATAAAAATAAAGTTAGTGTTGCCGATTCAAGTGATAGCTTACTTGCTATAACAAATGATAGCATTGACAACCACCTTACAAAGAAAAGAAAAGAAAAGAAATAACACCAAGATCCAAAGTTTGGACTCATTTTGACAAGTGTGATGGTAATAAAGCGAGGTGCAGGTATTGTCATAAAATTTTGGCTTATACTTCTGGTAATGGTACAACTGGATTGAATCAACATTTAGGAAGGTGCGCTATTTATAAGTCTATGATTGAGAATGATTCTCAACATAAGTTAAAATTTTCATCTACGGATGCACCACTTTGGAAATTTGAACAAGAAGTAGTTAGGAGGGCTTTAGTTGAGATGATAATTGTGGATGAATTACCTTTTAGCT
>JBCEWC010009175.1:0-19042 GCA_038996855.1 Solanum aculeatissimum
TATTTATTAAATTTTAAATTAGTAGAAAATATATTCTATGATACTAAAATTTAATAAATATTTTTTATTTATTTCTTTTTAAAAAAGCCTAATTTTATATGATATCCTAGTTGGCAGCTTAGGTGGCGGAATTAGTGCCACATGGCTTGGCACATGTGTGTTGTTAACCCTTGAGGAGTATTTGTGGTCTCTTAAGATAACGATAGGGGTATTTTTGGTCCAAAAATTTAACGGAAGATATAAATTGACTATTTTGCATAATTCAGGAGCAATTTTGACCCTTTTCCATACTTTAATTAGACTCTAGATATTGCCTTCTAGGATTGTCCATGAAAATAAATTTCTTATAAAACCCTCTTATCCTTATCCACCAAATTGGGATTAAATCCCTTAATTAAAGGAAAACCAAAAACATGCATTGATTTTCTACAACAAACCTAAAGAAATCTCTACAATTATGATACCGTTTGTTCATTTTTATTTGTTCACTATATTATTTTGGGATCAGATTCAACAATATTTGTCCACTTTACGAAATCAAGAGATAATTTTATACTTAATTCTTAATTCACCCTTATCATTAATTATAGTCATTTTTCTATTACAGTATTTTTCAAGGCATTGTATTAATATTATTCAAATTGTGATTTAGTAAAATTACGTTTATCATTTACTATTTCTTAATTCCTGTATCAAGTCAATAATGAACAAGTAAAGATAGACGGAGAGAGTAATTAATCACTAATAACTAACTTCATCCCTCTCCCATTGACAACAAATACTCAAAGAAATTTCTAGACTTCACAAGTTTTCAAGACACAATTAAAACCTATTTGTACAATTCATTCAAATCAATAAGAAAATGATGACTAACTAAATGATTTGAAGTCTCAACTAAACATCTATATCAAGTACACCAACATTAAATATATATGATCTTTTTGTTAAAAAAAATATTCTTATTTAAAAAAATTAATCAAGGTTGTTGATGATTAATTAACAATATGATACATCATATATTATTGCACATCAATAAATAGCAAGTTGATCATTAATTTTCCAATGGAATTTCCTAAGATATTATGTAGTCCGTATAATCTTGACATTTAAACTTTGATATAAATTTATTGTGACGATCCCTCCTGGGCTCACATACTCAGATATTGTCTATGTCAGGGTCAGTTAGCTTGCTCCTTTTTAATTCCTCTTCGCGTTGCAACGCTACGCGAAATTGAACCCGATATCTCGGGCTCCTTTACACTCTCCAAAAGGAGTTCCTTTCACCAATTGAGCTGCAACTCTTATCTTTCTACCCCAGACAGATAAATAATTTTTTTTAATTTTTTAAATCATTCTTAAACCAATAAATCAATATCATTTTTTCTATTCGAATTATCAAATTCGATTTGATTTTGAACTGTCCTAATTTAGTGCACTCTGGCCTAATATAACCTATTAATTTAACAACTACCATTTGGACACCACTAAATAATATGGTATGGATGTAGACAAATATTAAGAATTTTAATTAGTGGATTAAAAATATCATCACTATACTTAAAAACCTTTTTATATATAGAGGAAATTCTATAATTTTCTGATTAAATTCGTCACTGATTAGATGAATAATATTTTCCACTTTTAAATAACGATCTTAAATTTGAATTTTAAAAATGAAAACAATTATAATTAAGATCATTTTGTCTTTTAATAGAATTTATAAAATATAAATTTAAATTAATCGAATCAAATTAAATTTTTAAAAAATAAATGTAGGGTCTTAGACAATTTTTTTTTTTAAAAAGGCAATAAAAAAGAAAATTAAATACGTGTAGAGCTCTTATCTTTCTCCCCCAGACAGAGACAAGAAAGATACACAAGTAAACTAACATTAAATAATTTTTGGAAAAATTTATACAATTATTTATAATATATATAATATGTTATGGGGTCCCAAATCCTATGGTCATTGTCTACTAGGGGTCCTCTAACATATGTGTGGTATGTAGAATCGTCACATTTAACTTTAGCGAGCGTTTGATTATAGTTAATGAGTCCTCGTAAAGGGGAGAGAGTCGATTGAACATTATAGTTATTGACAAAAATTTTATTGATACTTAATTTTTAATATTTATTCACCTCGAATAATTATGTTAGGTGAATTGTGACTTTGTGTGATTATATCGGGTGAGCAATAACCACTTCATCACAGTATTTATTTAAGGGCTAATATGTTGCACTTTGACGAAGGATTCTACAAAGAGACTCTCGAGAGCCAGAATTATTAAAGAAATGGCCATAGTAATGGACGCATCATGTCATCTTAAGATGTTTCACCCTTTCAAATGATATTATATATCGTAAATATTTCATATAATATCATTTATAAAAATTTGTATTTCTTTAATATAAATTTTAATTTTAGATAATTAATATTTATTTTTAAAATTAATATAACCTTAAACAAACAGGTCATCGTAATTATTGAGTTTTGAAATTACTTAATTTGTAATTGCTATCATATTAATTACACCAATTTCAATTACTACCATGTTGTTTTCCTAACAAACCTTATAATTTTCACAAAATGTAGAACTTTTATGCCCATGAAAAAATATATATAACTTAAAAATTTTTAAATTACATATTCAAATAAATTACAAGTTTAAAATCATATATAAACAGGATCTTGACATAACCAATTAACTACATGACCTTACACACCACCAGAACGGTGATACATAGTGGTAGAATCAAGAATTTTAATTATTTCAAATATGTTCATTCTGAATTCTATCTCTCATAATATGTTTGCATATTTATCTCAAAATCACCCTCGCTTCACTAATATATATATATACCCACAATATCTTTTACCTTATTTGCACAATATAATTTTTTCAATTAAATTCCCTTAATTAAACTAAGCTCTACGCAGTAGCGAAGTCAAAATTTTCGATAAACAGATTTAAAATTTTAAGAAATAAGAAAAGTGAATTCGACTTCTATTATATATAGATAAAAAATTATCTTTTACCATGTATAAATAATATAATTTTTTGCAGTCTAATCCCAATGTAGCTCTACCGCTGGCTTTGCCGACACTACTGGTTGGACAAAAATATCTATTCACCCTTAATCAGATATCTCAAATTTAAATCCTAAAAATATCTTTTTTTTAGATAAATAGCATTTTTTTTTTCTTTTACTACCTCTTATACAACGTAAATTTAAATTAATCAGATCATATAAAATAAAAAAAAAGTAAATAGAAAGGCAACAAAAAAGAAATAAGATATATTTTTATTTTCATTTACTTGTAAAGCTGTCTATCTTTTTCTCAATGATAGAGACATGAAAGATACTGATTTCACGTTCTATAAATAGCAACAATTTCCTTTACAAATTCCAACACTCAGTTAAAAAAAAAAAACAAAGAAAGAAAGAAACAGAGAGAGGAAAAATGGAGCAAAAGGCTCATCCTTTACTCAGAGGTGGAAGAAGAGAAACAAAATATAGCCATGGATTTTCTTCATCAGAAATGGAAACTTTAACATCCATTTGTGAAACCATTCTTCCTCCTCTTCCTCTAAATTCACTTCAAATAAATGACCACAAAATTCAAAACTTTCATCAAATTTCTGGCTCTCAGTATCCAATTCCTGATGAGGTAAGTAAATAAAAATTCAATCTTTATACAAATAGTGGATAACTATTTAGGTTATTTCTTGAAAAAAAAATTGATAAACTCCCCATCTTTTTCTTTTTGCCCTTTTGGTGGTCGGAAAATCTTCTGCTTTTGGGCGTAATATTTTTGAGATAAGGTTTTCCAAAAATAATCGGTGAGGTAGTGATAAGTTCTGCGTATATTTTATCCTCCTTCCAGACCTTCTTGTGGAATTCTACTGAATGCTGTCGGGTTAATTGAGTATCTGAACTTTCATCTTGTAGGTTGCGGAGGTTGTAATGAAAAGGGGATTTTTTGAAGCAAAAATGTTGGTGAGGTGTTTATTAAGAATTTTATCAACAAGGATTGGGAGTTTGTTGCTTTGTGGATTGTTTTGTTTAGGGAAAAGTTGGCCTTATATTAACAAATTCTCTGATATTCCATTGAAGAAAAGAGAAATTGTGATGCAGAAATGGTTCAACAACAGATTTTTAACTCCTATTAGATTGGCATTTGTGTTTATCAAGTTCTTGTCTCTCTACATCTTCTTTACTCAGGTAATTCTTTATTTTTTAATTTGATATTTCATATCTGTATTGGAGTCTGATTAAATCTGTATTCGTATAAAAATTTGAGTCTGAGCCCGATCTAAAACTTTTAATTAAAAAATAATTATCACTCCACCGCAATGAACTTTTTTCTTAGGTCCAACATATGGCACATAGATTTTTGCAAAGGCTTTGTTGTCTTTTTCACTTTTTTCTTTTGTATTTTTCTTTGAGTTTAAACATGGCACATAGTTTTTGCAGGGCTTTGTTGTCTTTTCCACTTTTTTCTTTTGTATATAATTTTTGGGGTTAGATATTTTCGAATCATTTATCCCAAGGATTAAAATAAGAATTTATCAATAATCGAGAAATCAAAAATATTATTCTCCCTTTTTCTTGTGATATGGGCAGCATGCTAAGTTAGAAATCTCAAGGTACCTTTTAAAATTAGGCAAGTACTTTATTAAATTTCTTTTTTAATTTGGGATTTTTTTTTCATATTTTAAAATTTGTTTAATATGATTAGTGATAAAAATGAAGTGAAAATATATATTAATTAACTTTAAAAAATTTAAATTAATTTGACCCCCCACCCAAAAGTAAATAAATAAATAACACATGATATGCAAACAGGATTTATATGACCATTTTCAAGCCAAAACATGTAAGATTGAAGAAGACTTATAATTAATTGATCACTATTTATTTGTTGAAAAATATCATTTTTAAATTAGTTTTTTTTTTCTAGAAGTTTGGTGGCTGAAAATGATAGCTCTTTCATATGCTAGTAACTTTTCTATCCAATAGAAATGGACACCTCATTTATAATTTGGTCCCAAAATTACTAAATTTTGTTTTTTGATCACAAAGTACTTCAATGACACTAAGTTGATTCATCTAATTATGAGTGTTGCAACATTTCTAGAGGATTCGAGTAACATAGAATTTATGAGTTATACAGATAAGATCTCTAGTGGCTACAACGTTCAATACTGATGAGAATATCAAGTATTTCTTCCATCCTAATATATATGTGATGGTGTTTGACTGGACACGTAGTTTAAGAATGAATGAACGACTTTTTGGAACTAAGGAAAGAGTGTCTCATAAATTGGGACGGAGGGGTAGTTGATATTGAATCTTTGTAACATTGTTTCTGTTTAGCTTTTTTACTTTCAAATACAGTCCAATCATTTAGAGGGAAATTTTGATCATCAATTGGTAGATTTGTTGGACCTGTTATTTATCTGGGCTTGAACAAATTTGTGAGTGCTTTTGAGTCCCTATGTTGTTCGGACTCTTCAAAAATACCAACGAGTGCATGTTTGATCCTTCAAAAGTAGTGCATTTTTGGAGGATGTGACAAGGGTGCAGCCGTGTGACAACATTTTTGAAGAGTCCGAGCAACACATATCTTTTGACGTTACTAGCTAAGAGTGCTAAATTGAGTGTCCTTTTCTTGCTACAGGTTGGTGAAGATTCAAAAAATCCAGCATGGAATGACATTGGATACCAAGTAGACAATGAGGAGAACTCTTCAGAAACACCTGATGAGAGACCTCTTCAGAAGGGAATTGTTGAAACCATATATGAGACAGAATCAAGCATTGTAAAATCCCTTGTCGAAAAAGGCCTAAAAGTCACAGAAGACACCAAAAACAACATGTACAAGGTTCAATGTGATGTTGTCATTGTTGGTTCAGGATGTGGTGGAGGTGTTGCAGCAAGTGTTCTTGCAAGTTCTGGTCAGAAAGTTGTCGTTCTCGAGAAAGGAAACTACTTCACCAAATCAGACTATTCTTCCCTAGAAGGACCTTCCCAAAGTCAGATGTATGAATCAGGAGGAATACTCGCATCTACGGATGGTAAAGTTATGATCTTGGCAGGTTCAACAGTTGGTGGTGGTTCTGCTGTTAATTGGTCCGCTTGCATTAAGACCCCTGATTCCATTATACAAGAATGGGGTGATGATAAAGGAATCCCAATGTTCAGTACCCCTGAGTATGTATCGGCTATGGACAAAGTTTGTGAACGAATCAACGTGACAGAAAAGTGCACACAAGAAGGTCTGCAGAATCAGATTCTCCGGAAAGGGTGTGAAAAACTCGGTCTTAAAGCTGAAGGCGTGGCACGAAACTCATCTGAGAATCATTATTGTGGCTCGTGCTGCTATGGATGCAGAAGAGGTGAAAAGAAAGGAACTGATACAACTTGGCTGGTGGATGCTGTGGACTGTGGAGCGGTGATTATAACAGGATGCAAAGCTGAGAGATTCATACTCGAAAAGAAAAAGAATGGCAAAACAAGAAACAAGAAATGTTTAGGAGTAATTTCAACTAGTATGAATAAGGATATCACAAAGAGTATATGTATTGAGGCTAAGGTGACCATTTCAGCTTGTGGTTCTCTTTTGACACCTCCACTTATGATCTCTAGTGGATTGAAAAATCCGAACATTGGACGAAATCTCCATCTTCATCCAGTCATAATGGCATGGGGGTACTTTCCCGAGTCCAATTCCGACCTCAAGGGAAAAATATACGAAGGAGGAATCATTACCTCAGTACACAAAGTGGGGAGTACTTATGATTCCGACATAAGAGCTATAATAGAAGCTCCTGCTTTAGGACCGGGATCATTTGCTGCTCTATGTCCTTGGATATCTGGAGAAGACTTAAAGAATAGATTACTCAAGTATGACAGAACAGCTCATTTGTTTGCAATGGTTAAAGACGTGGGATCAGGCGAAGTTAGATCCGAAGGAAGAATTAGCTACACGTTCAATGGCAAGGACAAAGAAAATTTGAAACTTGGGCTAAGACAAGTTTTAAGGATCTTGATTGCAGCAGGAGCAGCTGAGGTTGGCACTCAACGTAGCGATGGACAGAGAATCAAATGTAAGGGACAAAGTGAAAAAGCACTCGAGTCTTTTCTTGATACGGTCACTGCAGCTGAGGGACCAAAGTCACTTGTAAAGGATTTTACAACTTATTCTTCTGCTCATCAAATGGGAAGCTGCAGGATGGGAAAGAATGAAAAAGACAGTGCAGTCGATGAGAACGGGGAGAGTTGGGAAGCAGATGGTCTGTTTGTTTGTGATGCTAGTGTTTTGCCAGGTGCTGTTGGTGTAAATCCAATGATCACTATCCAGTCCACGGCATATTGTCTATCCAAGAAGATAGCAGAGATGATAAAAGAAGGAAGATTCTCAAGATAAGCAATCCTCAGCTACTTGTCCTCTTTATATTTATATTGTTTCCATACGAATTCATAAATGCCATGTCCTTCTTTGCATGTTTCATATATTTGTAATTTTCATTTAAAGTAAACACTTTGTATCACCAGCTGTTTATCAAGACACACCTTGAAATTAGTGAATCAGCTGGCACGACGTGGACAAAGTTTTATGGTCAAATTAAGCTTTCACAGCCATTTGGCGATTGTGTTTTAATACATAGTTGGTGATAGTTCAGGAAGGAAAAGCTAACATCTGAAGTTCTGTAGTGGAACTCGCAGAAAAGTGACACACCATGTGTGTATTTAACCATTTATCTCTTATTATATTCCGAATATAACACAGAAATGCAGTTGAATAAATAACTGAATGTGAACAAAGGATCATAATAGAATTGAATTGAGGCACAAGAAGTGTTAATGACATACAATCATAATGTGGTAGCAAAACCAATTATTCTGAGAAATCAAGACTTCTTCTGATATGTACTAAGAATAATATAAGATCTCAGAGATACATTTCTGATCACAATTGAGTTAAGAATGAGAAAAATATACAAACAGGCATGGAAATAACATTAGCTTAGTGCAACTCTTCTTGGCAACACCTTGAGCCATATGGCTCGGTTTGTGTTTAAATGATCAGTAAAATGATGGCGGATTCTCCACTCATACCATAACCAATAAGTACTTCAACTTGCTGCTGCAGAAAGTTCTGTTTTCCGCTTATTGAAAAGCCTGTCTTTGTTATCCAAACATAGATCTAAAAGTTATTCTAGCCATCAGAGTCTGTCTCGCGGAATGGCAGTGGAACTGCTTTCACAGCTCTGAACTTTCCGACATTGTTCAAATGCTCATTCTCCAACCTAAACAATCACAAATAAACAGTAAGGAATCTTGTATATTTAGCACATACTGTCTTTTCTAGGGACTTAGTGTACCTGTAGAAGTTCCAGTGACCACGTCGAATAACTTCCAATGAGGCAAGGAAAAAGTCAAGTAAACGCGACTCAAATAGTCCAACGTTGAAATGCATCACTGTCTCCACCCAAGCAACTCTCAAGACCAAATTCAAAGCCTATGAGACAAAATTTTCAAAAATCTGTTCAAATCTATGATATTGTTGTATGTAACACAAAAAGCTGTCGAAAGAGAACAGGACTTACAATTGAAGCATAGTAAATGCTCTTATTCTTCAGGATCAGCTCATCTCTGAGCAAAATGTTCTTGGATTTTAGGTTAAAAAATCCCCAGTCCTTTACAAAATCCCAATACAGTTGATAAACTGTGGCTATAACTGAAGTCACCAAGACGATCACCAACCATAACTGTGAATCAGGCTGTCTTGCATAAGTTAGCCTAGCACCAGCTGCTACCATAGCAGAAACATACTTTCCCAAGTTAGCCAGGTGATTTATGTCAGACTCGTCGAACCATCTCCTTGCACACTAGATAGATAACAGAACACACTAGTTAATTCACTGTGAAAATTGTAAAAGTTCCATCTTTAGCAGTGATTTTAGTCTATAGTTAGCTGTTACCATATTTACCTGCATTGCTCGCCAATAATATGGAGCGAAGGAGATGACATAAGCAAGCTCTCTGTACATCCTTCCAGACTTACAGGTCGGAAGTCCATGAGATTTTAAACTTCCAGCAAGAAAATAGCAAGCTGATGATTCTAAATGCCTCATCAATGGGATCTGAAGACAGAAAACAGTTACTAAGTTAAGAATGCAACATCGTTGACGTTCATACTTTTATTCTGTAGTCTTTAAGTTACCATATACTTTCTATAATAAAGGCTACATGTAATTAGTTGTGGTGTTTATGAAGAGTCTACCCCTCAGATTTCTTAATTCTTGGCCTTTAGTCACCCTTAAACATCATATGCAAAGTTTGTTTGTTCATACAGGCAGTATAACGTTGTCTACTTCTCGGAGACAACTTTACTGTTGTTCCAAAGATGCCCTTTGGATAGAATATAATGTGCAAAAAGTTATTTGATAGCATTGATAGCTAACCTGGCTTGTTAGTTGATCAGCCATGAAAAAGTCTACCATGAGCACCTGCATCAGTATCATTATGTTTGAGAGATCAATGTAAGTCATCAAGAACCATTAATGAAAACTGCTTTCATGATTTTCAGGATGTGAAAGTACCTTGTAAAACGGAGAGCAGATGATGTTACGTATCACTTTGAGGAAGTAGAAGCGCGTTGGACGATAGAAAACGTTCAACGGACATATCAGCAGAGCAAAAAAAATCTGAAACATTGCAGAGGGCAAGATTAGAAAGGTATGCATTTCAACATATATAAATGTTACTAGTAAACAAGATTTTGGTTAACAAACCAGTAGGAGAATTCCAGGAATTGCATCGACTTGGCTCGGAGAAAATCCGTTCGAAAGTAAGATTAAGTGAATAACCAGAGCCCCAACAACAGAAGTCATTAAGCAAGTTCCTATGAGGAAAGCATCTCTATATTTGAGAGCTGTCTTAGGTTGAAACTCAAATATGAAGTTGTAATTGATCCTTGTGCCTTTCCATAAGAACAAATTGCATCCATACATGAACAAATGCAAGCTTAGCAATGCAAACATGCTGCACGACATTACACAGTAATGTTAGAGTGTACGTAGACCTTACCTCTACCTTAGATTTAGAGAGGTTATTTTTGATAGACCTTCGACTCAAGGATTCAGAAATAAAATAAATAGAAGTGAAAGTATAACAAAGCATTCTGAACAACAATTACAACAATATAATACGATAATCAAAGTACAAGTAACAACATATAGTAACAGAAATTGAAGGACAAGAAACTACAGGAGCAGTAGTGCGACTACTAGCTAGTATGGACGGATAGCAAGACAACACACTCCTAGCTACTAACCTCCTATCCTAATCGGTGTCTTCCACAACTTCCTATCTAAGGTCATATCACCAGCAGTGTAAAGACATTTTAACCAATCACGTCACTTATAAGACGTACAGTTACATGTAAATCACACTTGCAACGGAATAACTTACAAGTCACAAAGTATAAAAAGGAAAAAACATTCCATAAATCCTGTCAAAAAAGAGGGAAAAAACAAGAAAATAATGTGAATAAAAAAAGAAAAAGTACCTGAAAACAGGGTAAACAGTTTCAACATAAGCAGCTTCAGTTCTTGTAGAAAACATGCCACTCAAATGAGCCAAAATTGCGTATACGCTAAATAAAGTCACAAAACAACCTGTGAAAAGTCCTGCAAGTCGATAAAAACGATAAAATTACTACTCATATTTAACTTATATATACTGTCATCGTATAATTCACACTATCAATATAATTTAACATGTTATAACAAGTTTCTCGTCGTATGGTACATGTTCAATGCACCTTTACTAGGAACGTCAAATGAGCTGAGTTAATAAATGTGATCGACCTGACAATCCCTTTAACTCAAAATCACTCTATTTTTTTTTAATGTTTATTTGTTCTTTTAAATCTCTAGTTACAATTTTTAGAAAAAAGTAAAAATATACCCTTTATTCTAATTATCTTGAGAATTTATGTATGCTACTAGTAATGTACCCCCAAGCAATTGACAACTTTATGATTAATGAATTCATTTGAATAAATACATTAGTCACCCAACTCCCATATTTGTTACTCCCTCTATTCCATATTAACGATCATGTTTCGCTTCAACAATCAATTAACTAAATTTCAAAGCTAATTACGATTTAAAATCTTTAATAATATATATATAAAAAGGAAAAATATGACAAGTATTTTCGGACAATTCTCAGTATACTCAATATTTAACAAATATATAATCAAATTATCTCCTAAAATTTGTAAAAATAGATAAATAAAGGATTAATTTTTTCTTTAATTGTTATTGTGGACTTTATTTGTAGCTTTTATTAGCACCATCATATATGCATATAGATGGATCTAGAGAGACATATAAGTAATGGAATTTAACTTATCTTTTTTGTTTTATTATTATTTTAATATGGGGAATGGGTGGTGAGTGAGGAATTTTACCAACAAAAAAAGTGACCATATGAGATTCTTTATTCTGTTGGGGTCTTAAAAACTTCATTGCCTTTTTCCTGTCACTGTTTGCAAAGTGCTGTGTGAATAAGGACTCCACTTCATCCATTAATCTAACCACCTTTTCACCATTAACAAAAAACATAAAATATTGTAACATTAGTACATGCATTAACTCATATATTATGCACTAACAATATTATTAAAATAATTAATCCACTTCCATTTCATCATAGATTTATCTATCTTACTCAGACTCGAGTACAGGTGCATGCAGATCTAATGGTCAGATTCTTGATTTCATAAAATTTTAGGATTCAGGATATGAATACGAGTAAGAATATGTTTGATATGATACGATTAATATTATGAGTGCGGTAAAATTTTTGAAGGGTTCGAGCAAATATACCTTATCAGAGCTGATGAAATGTGATCTTTTTACTTGTTTAAGGTAATTTGCTGATGATTGCTGTTTAGCTACCTGTTTAATGAGGGAAAAAGAATAAATAAATATTATTAAAAAAATATTTTACGAGTCGTATGTATTTATTGATCTGATGAAAACACTAACGTTTTCGTTTTACCTTATCAAACTTTTTAAGTATCTTCACGAAAGCCACCATATTTAGTGAGCTGAAAAAAAAAGGTTAGTCAAATAATTAAAATTCAATTACTAAAGTAAATAAATACGTTCAAGAAACTTCTTACATAGCTAATTAAAATAAAAACTTTTTAATCAAAAAGTGACAAATAGTTAGCCAAAAATGGAGAAAAAAAAAAGTTTAGAAATATTTGCTAAAATGTTTTATGCATCTTTTGTCATTTTCTTGTTGCTTTTATTTTTTTTCCCCTTTATAAAAGATACACTTTATTTGTTTGTTACATGTTTGTTTCTAAATGTGGTTGAATGAATAAATAAATGATTGATATATAAAGTCAAAATAATATTATGACATAAATCTATTATATAACAAAAAACATAAATATATCACAATCCTAAAAAAGAGTAAAGTTTTTTTGTTTTTTTTTCAATCGCCAAAGGACTATGATTTGACATATATATGGTGTGACATATATATATAATTATTGGTGTAATTTAATATGTTATAGCAAGTACCAGACTAGTTATCACTTTATTCTATAATTTATTAATCAATGCCTATTAAATTGATCTAAGTACACATATAATTATCTCTTAAGTAATCTCATCGTCTAAATATTTTCATGATTTGAGTACCATGGTAATAGAAGTTCAAATTCTATGTTGTTATCGACAAATATTATTTTTTATACGAAAATCATTACCATGGTAAGTTAAACTATGCCGGCTCAAAAGTTATGTGGTGTACCATGATAAATGTTACCTTGTATATATGTATATCAAATCTTAAACGCCCTTACTTAATAATATCCTTAGCAAAATTTCTGATTTTATCGTTCATGCTTGTTATATCGTTATCATTCACTAGTCTTTGGTATGTCGGAGAGATTTTTTTGCACAAAAAGGGATGCATGAACTATGCTACCAACTAGAATCAAGCAAGATCTTCTTTTTATATCGTAACAAACATAAGTGATATTAAATTATAGTACGACTCACATTTTAAAAAATAAAACACTAAAAAAAAAGGATTTAGAGCACGACAAACAACTTATGTCCCTAAACAATAAAAATTTCACGTCTAATTCTATCTAACGACAGATTATAATTAAAAAAAAACCATACTATAGATCGATACAAATTATTTAATTTAGCGATGGATTAACGACAAACCTGTAAGTTTTAAGCAATCCAAGTCCTCTATAGAGTTCAACAAAAGCACTTCTAATCATTTTTTCAGCACATTGTATTTTCTTCTTGTTGATGTATTCTCTAGGTCCATCTTTTTTAGGGTTATTCACTAAATCTTCCCATAACATAGATGTCACAGCAGCAATAGTACGTGTTGGTGTTGTGGCTGGAATGTCAATCCTCATGGACACTTTTGGTTTTCCACCTTTTTTGGTCTTACTTCTTGTGCTTGATGAATTTACAAAATTTATCCCATTTTTCTCTAGTGCTGCTATCACTTCTTCTGTTTGGGATATTGTTTCTGTCCCTGTTGGACTGCCACAACAATCACTTGGTGTGTCTACATAAAAAGGAGAAGTTATTTCGGAGTTTCAAATATATATGTTGGTCGGATCATTCAAAAATGAAGTGGTGTGTGTGTTGAATTAATAATCCTTAGACATTGCATAGGTGTTTTGTTTTTCTTTTTTTGATTTAATTAGTATGTTGATTGGATCATCAAAAAATGTTATCTCAATCTTGTCGCAATAACTGAGGCAGGATGTGTATCGACAAGGGATTTTTCAGTGAAGAGGGTTCAGATGAACTTTCTTCTACCTTTTGTAGTGTCTGATATTTTTTTAAAAAGATACGTACTTTTTCGGAGAATTATCTGATACACATCAAATAATATTTTCGAAGAGTGTCCAATCGAGCAATATAGGTTTCAGGAAGAAATAATTAAGTTGATATTCTACCCTTATAGTGTTTGATATTCCTCCCAAAAATACATATTTTCTGAGAATTATCTGACACACATCAAACAATATTTTCAAAGAGTATGTCCAATAAATCAATACATAGATTTTAAAAGGAAATAATTAAGTTGATATTCTAGGAAAAATTACTTTTTAACTTTTGAGTTTTATGCTTAGATATTTAGGAAAGAAATATTTACACAATTAAATGATCTCTATAAGCTTTGATTGATAGTATGATAAATTTGGTGCATGTAACTAACTAACATCTTGTTAATAGGTTGGCAATAATAGTATTAATAATCTAAAAAATAATATCTATACAATTAATATATGTATTCTAAAATCTTTAAAAAAAATTGAAAATCTTAGGGTGGACATTTTTATATGAAAAATGTTGTGGAATCCACTAGTATATATTATCAAACAAAAATAATTATTTTGTTGGAAGAAAAATAAAATGCAATATTTGTATTTTGGGACCACTATATAATTCATATAAATGGAGAAAACTATTCACACATATATCAATCTTACTTTAGCAATATTATTTTTTGATAATTCTTTAAAATTAAGAAAATAACTAGATTTCCATTTAATTTAGAAATTAAACCCTTAGGATGTGATCTTTTTACAGATTCTGCATTAACGTGAGATATTTTATACATCAAGATTTAAGATTATGTTACTAACTTATCATATTCTAAAATTGCTCCAAAACTATACAAACATCACATGAAGTCTATTAAGGAAACTAAACTTATGTTACTAACTTATCATATGATATGCTTAATTAGAATTATGAAAAATTGGAAAACCTACCGGAAAAATCGGAATCCCGGCCCGACGATGAGTGGGACCGGCTGAAAAACCCGGATCCGGACCTCGACCCGAGAGTTTTCCGGCGCCGGTCACTGAGAACTTGCTTGAGGTCCAACAATATTTGGAGTTGCTTATTGAGAATATCCCCTCTTTCAAGAAATTCACTTTCTTTAGTCTTGTAAAAATCATTTACTTTTTTTAACTCTTCATCCAACATCTCAAAAAATAATCTCACCTACACATGCAAAAATAAAATAAAAAAATGAAAATTTTCCACACCCCATTTTGTAATTTTCACTAAATATAAATAAACAGAAATTAGCGACAAATAATTTCTATCAATGAACAACAAAAGTCCACAACAACAACAACATACCCCTAGTGGAATCCAAGTAGGGTTTGGAGAGGATAAAATGTACGCAGACCTTACCACTACCTCATAGAGATAGAGAGGTTGTTTCCAAAAGACCCTCGTCTCAAAAATATCAAGCGTCAAAAAAAAAACAACAAAAGTTTACAAAATGATCATTAATTAGCGATAAATTATAAAAAAAAGTTACATATTAGTACAGACTAGCGATGATTTTAATTTGTAGCTAATTTTAATATTTAAAATCGAATTTTTTTAATATTATATTATAAATTATTACCTCATCTTCTTCAGAAAATAATTGAACAAGCTCATTTTCAGTTTCATACATTTCTTCTTGCTCTTCTTGTTCCTCTCCATTTTCTCCTTCTTTAATTATACTCTTCATCTACAAAATAAATAAATAAATAAATAAATACAAATATGGAAAGTAATGTTAATAACTTTACTAATTCTAACAAAATTCTCAGATATATATATAATTAAATTGTCATTTTCATTTTAACTCCTTTTTTTCTGGTTGTTGTACTTGTTTCAACTCTTCACGATAATTTCATGATATACAAAAATAAAAAATAAAATAATAATAACCATTTCATTTTATTGCCTCCATGCTTTAAATCACACACTCCCTTGATATTTTCTTGATTTTCCGGTGGCTTTAACTTCAACATTAAGATTTATTAATATCAAAACTAAAGAATTAATCAGTAGGATACACGCAGATTTTATTCTTATGTTCGTGGGATAAAGAGACGGTTTTTGATTTTTTGTATTAAAATATGCATAAAAAAAAAGCACAATATTTTCATGAAGGAGAAGAAAAGGTGGCAAAAAGCTAGAATATACATTTTGATAGTGGTAGTAGTGTTAGCCATGGACTAACTAACTATATTATAAATTAAATAGTTTTATAAACTTTAACCTCAAAATAGCATCACCTTTTCCCTTCTTTGCTCAAACAATAGGACAAAACAAAAACTACAATATATTTACGACAATAATAATAATAACAATATACGCAATAAAATTAATCTCATATGTGGAGTTTAGAGAGGGTAAAGTATACTCAAACCTTATCACTACCTCATAGAGATAGAGAAGTTGTTTTTAGAAGACACTCAACGCAAATATATCAGCTCAAAAAGCTATATTTTCAAGAAAGTAAAGTAAAAAAAAGAAATAGACACATACTTGAGAAACTTCATGAGATTTATGAAGCTTGTGAGATGCACTCATGGTGAAAGCTCGAATCGAGTCGAAAATGGATCGACCAAAATCATGAATAGATGAAGAGTTTCCATCATGAACATGAGGTTTTCTTGAAATCTTGATTTTCTTAACTTGTTTTTTAAGTTGCCAATAATTTACAAAAGCTTCTTTCCATTCTGGAATTAGTTGTGCTTCAAGTTCTTTAGAGAATTTCACCATTATTTTCTTTTTTTTTCTTTTCCAAAGAGAAAAGAAAATGGAGGAAAAAAATATTTAATTTTTAGAGATGAGTGACAAGAATTAAGAGGAAGTTTACAAAGATATATAGAGGGGTACGGAATGGAGGGAGTTAATTAAAAAAGAGACAAAAGTTAGTAGTCCTCCTCTCTCCTATCTCATAATATTTGTCACGTTTTATTTTTTGAGAGTTAACAACAATAACAACAGCATATTCAGTGAAATTTCATAAGTGGGGTCTGAAGAGAGTAAAAATGTACGAAAACCTTACCACTACCTCATAGAGGTAGAAAGGTTATTTCGGGGGAACCCTCATCTCAAAAATTCATAAACAGAATAAAGTAAATACGACAACAAAAAAAAAAGAAAGAAAAAATAAGGAAGAATGATTAATAACGAAAACAATGATATTTTTCAAGTTAAGTGAGATTAATTTTGACCGAGGTACAATTTACAATTTTTTCACTCATTACTGAAAAAATGGGTGAAAATCGTGGGCCAAAATCGATGGAATTGTTTTTTTTAAAGGAAAATCAATTTCAAATCGACAGACTGTGTATAGTTAATTTTATATTTGTCGCTTTTGTGAAATCGATAGACCGTGCATCATCGATTATTATCTTGGTTACTTTAATAAAATCAACAAAGTTGATTAAAATCAAGGAACAATCAACTCTATTCATTGGATTTTCTTGAGTTAAAAAATCTTACAAACACGATAGGCTTTTGAAAAATATACATAAAAAAATATATATAGCTACTTAGAATCAAATCCAAGTATTTTCTCTGACTTTGAACAATTTTATTACTACACTCTGAATGCACTTTAATGAAATGTAATCATGATTTTTATTTATATTCCTCAACTGCAATTTTACATTTTTAAAAACGATTGTTCATCGGTTATAAAAAAAAAAAGACTACGTTGGTTTTCTTTAAAAAAATATTTTTTGTGCCAAAAAATCCAACTAACGTCCATCTTTTCTATTAAAAGAGTTCAAAAAAATTGACGAATTGGGTCGATTTTTTCTTGATTTTTTTATCCTTGGGTCAATTTTTTCGTAAGTTTTGATAGTGAGTAGTGATCATGTTGATATAAGAAAAAATTAACAAGATTCACCATCAGAATGACTTATTTAACATGCTTGTTACTCCATGGATCCAATCAAGTCCATGAAATTAATAAGCGTCATATTCAATTATGAAACTCGATTCATCATGAGAATTTTGTTATAAATGGAATGTTAATGTTATCCAATAATTATTAATAATTTAAGATAGATTTGTTTTTTTAAAAAATGTGTGTTTCCCTTTTAAATGTTCTTGTATGTTATGGTTTTGGATCCCAAGTATGATATTCCATACCAAAGATTTTACTTTTTGATTTGTTTTTCACCTGAAATTTGATACTTATATAGTTATATTAGAGCTCAATTAAATCTAAATTTATATATTGCAAAGTCTTTGTTTTTATTATAAGGCTTTCAACAAGATTTTTTTATTCAGACTCGAATTCAAGACCTCTAATTCCTCAGTTAGGAAAATATATTTGCATTCTTAGGTCAATTTATTTATTTATTTTTAAAAAAAAAATTAGAATAGTGTGTCTCCTTTTTCCTTATTTGTTCTTGTACTTGTTTTCCTTTATTATGTAAATTAGAAAAAGAAAATGATATCTTATGAAAAAGGAATTTATGTTTGTTACGTTTTGTTTAAACTTTTTTGCCTTTTTATGCAATATAGTTGGATTTATAATTAAAATAATTATTGGAAAAAAAAACTGTTTGGAATAAAGTTGCTAATATCCAAATAATTTATCGGTGGAAGTAAACAAAAAAGTTTTCATATTTTATGGAACTTTAATTTAAAAAGTGTATAATTTATGACCAAATTTAACTTTTAAATTCTGTAAATAAATATATTTAAAGCTAGTTATTTTTTCTTTAATTGGATCTTGAGTATCCAAAACATTTTCATATAAAAAAAAGTCATGGTAATTTCCAGAAGGTTAAATTAAACTTTCTTTATTATTTAGTAATTAAATAGAATTTTATGAATAAGCTCATTAAACCTTCAATTAATTGAATAACACACTATGGTTATGTAATTGTATAATATTCAGAGATAGTTTACATATTTTCTATGTGAAGAGACAAAATATATATTTGAATAAATTGAAGGTTAAATATGATAAGTCATATATTACGATAAGAACTAAAAATAAAATTTAAGAATATTAGGAGTAAACGTGTTATTATCCTTTTTTGTTTTTTTATATCGAAAAAAATATAATAATAATATTTTAATATAATCTCACAAGTGAAGTATGAAAATATGATGTCAGATGTGTACGTCGACTTAAATACATTAGTAAT
>JBCEWC010009176.1:0-19042 GCA_038996855.1 Solanum aculeatissimum
ATGTTATGATAAGTTAAGTAAAGGCTTGTGATCACATAGTCTCTCCGTTAAGGCTCTATGAGCATTTTGGGTGCTTGCACTATTATGATAAGTTATAAGGCTTGATAGGATAAGCTATGTAGATGGGCTACTCTTATTGCATTGACAAGATAAGATCATGAAACGTTTTGTAAGTTTTGATAGCCTTTGGCTTATGCATGAACATGATTTCGAACAATGGCTTCATTTTGACTAAGTATGCATGTTTTGAAAGTAAGTGTAAGTCTCCGAATTTAAATGTTTCATGTACCAATACGTATTCCCGTGGGATAAACTTATCACTGAGGGATTGGAGTCAGGGTGGACTATGTCCATAGGGTCCATACTGCTTTCCGTCAAACCATGTGCCACCATGGGTTAATTCCCTATATTAGGGAGCTCCGTTTTGTTACGCCGCTCAAGGGTGTTTAGGGTACTACTTAGCAAGTAGTTCCGGGTTTGGGTAGTGGCTCACCCAGATATTTTTGTCTATGTCGGTTGAGGTTACATCCCCGCTATATATGAACCTAGGATTTCATCTCATACATCATGGCATGGAATATTGTTATACTACTCTTTGGCCACGCACAATCCTTTCATATTTTGTCCCCTTGTCATGTTTCTTGGTCATGCCATACTTGTCATATGCATTGCGTGCCCGCATACTTAGTGCTTAATTGTGCTAACCCATATTCTTTTCTACATGCTCTAATCATGTAGGGACCGAGGGTGATTATTACATTCTATCGGACGACGCTTGATACTCTATTGAAGACTTGCTACTGGTGAGCCCTATTGTTCAAGGGCAATAGCCACCATCTATATACCTTTTTATTTTAATGTATTTACTTTCTTTTGACTTGAGGGTAAGCCTCAAGCTTGTCGAGGCCCCGCTCATCTTTGTAGAGGCATTGTTGGACAAATCTATACTCTTGTACGTTTGACTTGTATGTTGGATATTTGGCTATGTAATATGATGCCATTTCACTTGACTTATGATCATGTCTCCATGTTATGATAATGACTTGAATGTTGGGTATGATGAATGATTATGTGCTATGTGCAAGCATGTTTATCCCCTTCCCGTATTGTCCCCATAGCTTAAGTCCCAAGTCCCCAATCCCTAGAGCTTATGTGCTATGTGTTAAGCTTCCGCGCTTCCAAACTGATGATTAGTGTAATGATACTATGATGGATTGATCGAGGGTCTTCAGGTCCTCTTTCACCATGCCACATCTAGGCCCCCTATCCGGGTAATGACAATATGCTGCCATCATTATGGAATCAACCCTGAAAGGGAAGAGATTCCCTACTCAACCCCCAATTATATAGGTGATAGTACAAGAGGTTCTAGTTGACTTATCATATACCATTCATTGGTTTCTGTTTGGTCCCTAGTACGAGGCTTCAATTTCTATAGCCGAGTATGATTACAGACTGAACCAAACTTAGGACCAGGGTTTGACTAGAGATGTAGCCCATAGGGCTACTTTTATGAGATATATTGCTAAGTAGGGCTAGGATACTGACTGGGTTTCCACATCAACAATGATTGTGAAGGCTTCACTTAGCTTCACCGGGAAGTTTTGAGGGGCTGTAATGCATTCACGAATCCGGCTGACATATACAGATAATACCCTAACACCGAATTGCATAGTATTGGTTGCTAGTATCTTGGAAATCTATTACATAGATTGGGCCCACTTGATAGCAGAGCAGATCTATGAGGCAACCATGAAGAGGTCCATCTCCATCCTTTTCTCGTGCTTGATATATCGCTTATATATAGTGGTAGGGGTGGAGACCTTCATCAGGTGGACACTCTGATCGAGGTTCAGAGAATGCTAGATTCCAATCTGATTAATACTGATGAGAATTCAGTAGCACTCCAATGAGCATCACACCCTCCAATGCGCATACCAGAGATATTCACCATAATACCATCGTCTAAGCCCTCGAATTTGGCTGTTGCTCTAGATACGGAGGAGACCCCATGTACAGAGGTTGAGAGAGATACAAGGCCTACTCCATCTTCTGCTACTCCTGTACCAGAGGTTGTGCCTGCGCAACCCTCTCCCGTAAGCATTGTATATATGTTTGCAATATCTACTCAGACCCTGGCACAATGACTAGTTTAAGCTGTGTCTTAGTTGAATTAGCTGCTACAACAGATCAGGCCTTGGGTACACAAGACCATTTTAGAGGTTGAGGAGCGTATGCAGACGTACAATGTAGCCACCATTCAAGAGGGGTTTACACCGATACATAGTCATATAGATGCATTTGAGAGGTGAGTGAAGCAAAGTCTCGGTTTAGCCCAACCTGCTGACTCGACAACCATCCAGGAGGAGATCCAATAGCTCCGCACCGAGTTAAGAGCAACAATATCAACATCGCTTGTACTTTCTCCGCTTTACACCATTGAGGCGATTGTTGATTTATTTACTCTTGAGGAGACACCACTCCACACTCTCGAGAAGAGGCCCCATCTTAAGGATGATGATCTACAAGAATTGAGACGAGAAGCAAAGTTGATAGAGATGCAGAAGTTTGAGGATGCTAGGTGGGGCTCCATTGCAGATGAGCAGGCCCGATAGGCTTATGATCTTGAGAAGGTTAGGGGTACTTGACCCTCTGAACATGCTGCTACTATTAAGAAGACCACCAGGCAGGTTGAGGGTGGTCAAACATAGCTAGAGACTGACACTTAGGCGCCCAAGTATGTTCTTTTTGATCCTTATTATTTATTTTGATATATTATGTGCATTGAGGACAATGCAAATATTTTTTTGATGGAGTGTGGGTAGTTATAGGACTCAAAGAAGTTTGAGTAGCCAAGACCTATAACTATCTCAAATTTTGAGTCTAAAGTGTTTTCTTGCCTGTGTTCTTTCTCTAAGGACATTTATTTTCTATTGAATCGACACGTTTAGGATGTGTAATTAGTATTAGTAGCATATTGTGCTAAAAGTCTGTGGCATATGTTGTGTTTTTTGAAAAATGATACCCATAAGTCAAATACATATGTTTTGTTTTATGGAAAAATGATACCCATCAAAATTTTGTGATTTTTGTGTTAGATAGTTTTTCTAACAACCATGTGAATTCAGTAATTAGTAGGGCTTGTTCTAATAAGTTACGGTTTAGTTGTGATGAAAAGCATGATATGAGAGTCTGTGTTGATAGTGTAATCAGTGCCAAGTATGTTTTGCAAAATTCATATGCTGTGATTTAATTCAAAACTTGCCCTATTACTCCGTCTGAGACTGTAGGTGAATTGGGTAGGAAAGGATCTTAGGCCATTGTTCATATTAGTCTACTTAACCTAAATGATCGACAACAATGCATTGTATATCCCTTGATCCTAATATTTGAGCTATACATGTACCCTTTTATTTATAAACACCTAATTAGCCAAGCTTTTTAGCATGTGAAATCTTAAATTTGGCCCTCGTCCTTCCTTTAATATTTTGCACCTTGACTCAGGAAAAAAAGCCTAAGTTGAGGGTGGCTACCAAAAGTGGCTCGACTTCATAGGTTGGATATTGTGCACTTCAACTTAGTCCAAAAGCCTAAGTAGAGGGTGGGTGGTGTAAGGAAAATCATACTAAATGGTGTGGAAGCTAGTGATACATGAAAAGAAGGGGAAAAATGTGCTATGGGTGCAAGAAAATGAAACGATGCCAAAAGAATAAGATTAAAAGTGTGAGTAAGGCACCCAGAAAAAATTGAAACAGTAAGAGGATAGAATGAGTTAAAAATAACAGTATTGGTTGGGTAAAAGTGTAGGAAAACATAGTGTCAAAGAGGGCCATTAGTCACTATGTTCCTAAAACATCATACCAAAGCCCCTTGAGCCTATGTTACAAGCCTATAAGACCTAGAGTGATCCTAGTGCAAGTATTTGAAGGTCATGGTCATGAGTATAGGGGAAAATATATGGTATTCAACACAATGTTCGAATATCTATTGTGAGTGTGAGTGATTTTGTTAGTCCCAAGCATTGAATTAGAAAATACTATCATGAGTGAGATATGGGACTTCTTTCTGCAAGGGAACTTGAGTACACTGTTGATTTTAGGCTATTTTAGTGATTGTGGCTTATCTATGATTACCTTGTTTTTCATAGTTGCACTATCATATATATTGATCTACATTGGTTTGTTTGATGACTTTCTGATATGCACTGATGTGTTTATCTAGGTATCTGAGATTGATTGTGAGATGATGTATGTCGTTAGATTGAGGACTTTCTGTTGCTATACGACTTATGAAGATCAAGTTTATCGCTTGAGGACAAGCAACAACTTTAAGTTGAGGGTATTGATGTGCTGCCAAAATACAACACTTTTGATGCTTAAAACTTAAAATTTTGTATGTTCTCAAAATGATATTAGTGGGTTTGATGTGTTTATTTTTCAGGATTATAGGATTTGGCATGATTTTTGGAAAAGTGCTGCAGAAGTTAAGTTTTTTGGGAACTTACGAGATACTTTACGGTCCATGGATACTTCCATGAGCCGTAGGGAGGTTTCATGGGTTAGATCAAGTGAAGGGCCTAGTTTTAGAAGTTTCATCCACGATCTGTTATAAGAGCCGTGGAAGTTTTCACGAGTCGTGGATTGATTTCATTCCTAGAAGATCAAAGTTTGACGAGTTTTGGAAAATCTATCAGATGAACCTTTCACGGGCCATAAGTCAAAGGAAACCTTTAAAACGGTCTCATGGTTTTGAAGCCTGTTTTTGAAGATGCAAATTACGAAGCCCAGGTACTGGCCATGGTTTCTTGTACGACCTGTAGCCCAGTCCGTAGAAGCTGTCGAATCCAATTTTTCAACTTTATTTTGGATTTGTGTTTTAGTTATTATAAATAGGTTTTAGGTTTTTTAGGAGAGACGTAACAGATATAGAAAAATAGTAGAGAGACACACTAGAGAAGAGAGAATCAGTTTGAGAACTCATATTTTGTAATTATTACATTGTGGTTTCTTTTGGAGAATTGTGATTTCTTGTTCTTAAATTCATCATTGTACGTGTTTAATTATGCTATTCTTTTAACATGATTTCTTCATCTACAATGATCCTGCATACTAAATCCACAACTAGGGTTATGGTAACTATGAAGAATTAACAAGGTAAAACTGGATAATCCTTAATTCTTGGAAAGTGTGTATGCATGTATTAATTATGCCCTTTGATGTGAATGCTTTTTTACAGTGGCCAATGTTAGAACTTACCCTAATTCTTTCAACTAAATCATGGTGGTAAGGAATGGAAAAAGGAGGGTAGTTAATATGATTCAATGTGATCCCTCTCGTCTAATCAACCAAACTGGATCAAGGGGAGGTTGTACTGGAATAAAATGTAGGGTTAGTGAAAACACACTTCGAGGATGGATCAAGTCACATAGTAAAATTTACCTCTCGCCTAGATCAAATGGTTTGGTAAACTCAACTTGTTGTTCTGCATGCTACAAACTAGAAAAGATTATGATTATCTAGTGATACTACATTAGGAATTCATCGGGAACGCAATATCCTAGTTACTTCTCCTACTGATTTCACACACTTGCTTCTAGTTTAGGTTTACTTACTGTAATTACAAAACCCCTCTTTCGGGAGATAAGTAGGTTAATTCAACTCAAATTGCTTGTAATTACTCTAGGTCTAAACATATTTCCTATGGGATCGATCCTAACCTTGGTTAGGTTATATATTTTTACAATGTCTGCTTATACTCTAGGTGGAGGTGTAGTTTTAGTGACATCAATCAGCATAACAACAAATTCATACATGAGGCATCACAATAAATATTAAACTCTTACCTTCCCCCAACAATGTCAAAATTGGAGTTGTAGGCAAAAGAGTATTAAGCTTTTGGAAGCTCTACTTACACTTGTCATTTCATTCTTATGGCACGTGTTTTTAAATCAACCTCGTCAAGTGCATAGAAATAGTAATAAAGTTTTACACAAATCATCGATAATAGTTGGTAAGCCCCACAAAACTTCTCACCTCAATAATTGATCTAGGTCAAACTCAATTTTTAATTGCTTCAATCTTTTGTAGATTCACCATTACTCCTTCCTTTGAAACACCATGCCCTAAGATGACAATAGAAGATAGCTAGAATTCACTCTTAGTAAATTTTGCTTACAATTTTTACTTTCTCAGGACACCCAGAAAAATATGAGGATGGCCGCATACTCTTCCTTACTCTTTGAATAAAGTAGAATGTTATCAAAAAGTACAATCACAAATAAATCCAAAAATGGCTTAAACATCCTATTTATCAAACTCATAAAGACTGCTAAGAATTGATCAACCCAAATAACATCACCAAAAATTCATAATGACCATACTGGGTTCAAAAATCAGTCTTATGCATATCCTCAGACCTAATCTTTAACTGATGATAGCTAGACCTGAGATCAATATTAGAGAACACTGATACGCCTTGTAACTTGTAAAAGAGATCATTAATATGAGGCAATGAGTACTTGCTTCAAATCATGACCTTATTCAAATTCTATTAATCTATACACATCCTTACACTACCATCCTTTTTCTTAAAAAATAAGACCGAAGCACCCTATGGTGAAGCATTAGGATAGAGGAAATCCTTATGAAAGTGTTCTTAAATTTGAACCTTAAATTCTCTTAACTCTGCTGGATCCATATAATAAAGAGTGATAAAGATTGGCAAGTGCTGGGATCTAAATCAATATAGAAATCTATATCTTTATTAGGAGGCATATAATGCAAGTCCATAGGAAAGAACATCTTAAACCCAAATACTATAAGAATGGAATCAATAGAAGGGGGCTCTGCATTAACATTTCGAACATGAGCCAAGTTTGCTAGGCAACCTTGCTCTACTATTTTCCTAGCCCAAATATATGATATGATCTTAGCTGGCTTAGGCTTGCACACCCTTTCCCACTCTAATCTTTCCCTACTCGAGATCTTTAGAGTTATAAAGTTAGCATTACAATCAATCACTGCATAATAGGGGGATAACCAAGTCATTCCTAAGATCATAATAAAATTGGTCATGTCCAAAATCACTAAGTCAACCCAAGTCTAAAATCTCTTAAATAGGAAACAATTAGCACGGTAGACATGAATGATTGCAACAGACTCTCTAACTAGGGTGAAAATATGGATAGAGGTGTCAAGCATATCATAAGTCACATCAAAGCCCAAGAAACATTTTACCAACACATGAGAATAAGTAGAGCCTAAATCAAACAAAATAGTAGCCATCTGGTTGTAGACAAGAATAGTACCTATAATCACTACATCTGGTGCCTCAACCTCTGGTTTGTGCGAGAAAGCATAAATCTTGGCCCTATCATTTTAAAGTGCAACCTTCTTGCCTGTCTGCACTATTCCTATACTTGCATTACCATTACCTTTACTATCACGATCTTTGTAATTTTCTCCTCATCCACTTTGTGGACACCCTCTACCATTATTACCTCCACCTGTATGCACCAAGGCTCTAGTCTGTTGCTAAGTGAGATTGGTCATGTGAGGTAGGGACACTTCCTCCTCATATGTCTTGGCTCACCATAATTATAAAACCTACTATCAAGAGAAGGTTGAGTACCTAGTGCAGAAGCAGTTTCTTGACTATCCTGAGTAATAACCTATTGTGAAGTCCTAGAGTAACATCTCCTAGAAGTAAGTATGGCTTATTGAACTGGTCGGGCTGCAATAGCTGGTTTACCTGACCTTCTAGAGTAAGAACCTACAAAATTACCTATACTCCTGGGCCTCTTAGCCAAGCCTTGACCTTCTCAACCTTCCTCACTCCCTCAACCTTCTTTACAAAATTTTCTACCTGATTGAAGCTCTTACCTACAACACTCATATACACAGAGAAATGCAGTAACTTAAGATTCAAATCTTTGATAAACAACTAAATCCTTTCATCCTCTATAGTCAGCAACTGAGTAGAATATTTGGACAAGACATGAAACTTAGCCTAATAAGTGGCTACGGTCATGCTACCCTGCTCAAGTACTATGAACTCGTCCTTTTTGTTATCTTTCAACATCTACGGCACATGCTTTCTCAAGAATAGGTGTGAAACTAGGCCTAAGTAAGGGGAGGAAAAATTGGTGATCGACACTCCACAAAATCTCTCCACTTCTTATCTTTACCCTGAAGTTGAGAAGTCATGAACTCAACCTCAAGCTGGTGCATAATACCTAACTTATGAGGTTACTCTTAACAATCTAGGATAAACTCATACACATCCTCAATCTCTGAACCTTGGAATATTTGAGGCTTCAACTTTAGAAACTTGATCAATATCTCATACTCAGTGCCCATCATTATTGGGACTAGAAGGAAACAAAGGAAATCATCATTATTCAATTTCCTCCCCACATTTAGGGTTGCAACTACGATGGGGTGGGTGATTAGAGCTTGAGCAATGGGCACCATGGGAATGGCTCTAAAATCAACCAATGATATGCCAAAATTATATCTCTCGCAAGAAGTATGAGCGGTCGTTCTCAAATATTGAACCTAACCAAGGTTAGGGTTGATTCTACGAGGAATATGGTTCAAACTTAGTTCAATTAGAGTGAATTCAAGCTATTAACTAACTTATTTCTAATAAGAGGGATTTAAAATTAAATAAAAAGTAAATAGAAATCCTTTTCTATAATCAATTTGCATGCGAGTGTTGAAAAAACATTGAAAGTATGCAACTAGAGTATTGTGTTCCCCATCAATTTATAATGTAGTATAACCTCATAATAGTAACCTTTTCTAGTGTATAACATGAAAAATTAGTAAGTTATGTTCACCTAAGTCCTTGGTCCAACAAATAGATAAATTTCACCAAGCAACATGGTTCGTCTATGGGTGTATGCATTACTAACCCTTACCATGGTCCTAGATTTAGCCATCCCTTGGTCCGTTCAGGCTAATTAGATGAGTGTAATTACGTGCAAATCTTTGTTATTTATTCCTTTTCTTATTCGTTGCCCTCTTGGTCTGGCAAGTAAGAATAAAGTGAGTTCTAACATTTGTAACTGTTAAAAATTAATAAAAAAACAAAGAGATAAACAATACATGTATGCGCACTATAAAACGATTACTAATTATTCAGTTTTACTTTATAAATTCTTCATGATTTCCAACACCCTAGTTGTGAATGTAGGTATCCGTGTTCATAATATGATGATCAATGATAATCTTTTGATGCATAATCTTGAATTTTCAATGAGAATAGTTGAAAGAGAACCCAAAAGCTTCAATTGAACTTTAACGTCAAAGTCACCCAAAAATTATGAACAATTAGAAACTATGATTTTACAATGTTAATTTGAGTTTGGAACAAAAAATGTGCATAACATAACAAGGAAATTTCCAAAAACATATATAGAGACATTAAAAATCTACTTTAAAATGAAATTGGAAAAATGGATTTAACTTCTTTCATGAGTCGGACTATGGATCATAACTTGATTTACTACTCGTGGTTCTCTTTTGTAGTTTGTTATAACACCCTCTAATTTATTCCACTTAGTCCAAGCTTGAGCGTCCCCACGAAGTTGAGGAATTAAATTAAAATGGCCTAAAATAGGTCACAGAGAAGAACCACGAGGGGCCATCTATGGATGTAACACTCTCTAATTTATTCCACCTAGTCTAAGCTTAAGCGTCTCCATGAAGTTGAGGAATTACATTAAAAAGACCTAAAATGGGTCATTGGAAAGAACCACAAGGGGACATCTACACCCATAGAGTGGTCTACAGTCTCTAGATAGGTCTCTGTGGTTGCCCATGTGACTTAAAATATTTTCTAAGTCTGGGGATAACGTATGAGCCCATATATGGGCTATATATTTGTTTACAATCTGTAGATGAACTCATAAAGCCCCAACCTCATTTTTTAAACCTCAATCTTATGAGTCATGTTTACAACCCTTAAACATGGTCATATTTCACTTCGATAAATTTTAGAAAAGGGTAATTTTGTCCTTTCCCACCATTTTTAATTAAAATCTGTGATGGTATGGGGTTATTTTGGACTCCATAATAGTACTGTAAGTGTATTATTCTTCATCTTACACTTAAAAGTTTTGAGAGCACCAAGGAAGGGAGAAAAACAAGGGTTCCAAGTACACAATGAAAGTTCATCAAAGTTTTGATTTTTCTTCAATTTTCAGGTATGTAAGGGTACCTAAAGTGTTATATTGAGTTGAACTAGTGTGTAGAGGTTGAGTAGAAGATTCTATAATCCTAACCTTCAAGTTGTCTACATTTATTATGAGTCAAACTAGTGGTAATGACAGTGCAAAAGTTGTATCATCACTTACTCATGAGGTGGTTGTTAGTTTAAGAAACATCCGGATTGTGTATAAATGCTTTGACTGAGTCACATGCTAGAGTTTCTTTTAGGAGAACTATTTCATTATAAAATTCTTGCATCCTTGATGGAGTTGATTAGATAGATTGTTGAGTTGATCTGTTGATTATCTGAGCTTATTGAGATTGATTCTATTGACCTTACTTGTTTCTTTAGCCATCTTACATACTAGTATATTTAATGTACTGACATTTATTTGAGCCTACATTGTTTCATGAAGTAGCTACAAGTGATAGAGTTTTTCAAAAGATGTATCGTTGAAGACCTACTTCTCATTCAAGACTTGGTGAGCCCTCCTTGCTATTCAGAGGAACATTCTTTATTTTTTTTGATGAGTAGTATTTCTTCTGAGATAGATCGAGACTTGTCTTGGCACCTTCTAGTCTTAGATTAGAGGCTTCATCGATGTTGATTAGTGATAGTTGACTTTTATTTACTTTCCAAATTTTATTCATTAGAAACTATTATTGATATAGAGATTCAATTATTTGGTTAATACCTAGCCTTCACTTGAGTAATTTCTGCTCATTTCGTCTTTTTGATATAATAGTAAAGGGAAAAGACTTCTCTTATAGATTATATAGAAAATACTACGGTATTTCAGGAATCGGCCTGATTCTTTCTCTTTTCTTTCCGTTTGAAGAAAGGAATCACAACCAAATGTGTCTCTTTGTTCCAATCATTATGTCGATAAAGGAATGAGGGAAGCTCCATTTTACTTCCGCTATTGAATGTGATATGATGATGAGGTCAAGTGATTCTCTTGGAGAATTAACAATGGTTCTTCAAGTTTTGACCACGCCAAGGGTACCCTCCCAGGGCGTGACAAACTTGGTATCAGAGCACATAGTTCAAGAGTCCTAGGGTGTTTATAAAACCTTGTGTAGTAAAGTCTTTTTCATAGGTTTGTTATGCATCACACTTTATAAGAAGGAGGCTATAAGACTTTATCTTTCTTATTTTGAGTTCATGATATAGTGTTTATCTCTATTAATATCTCTTCTAATTCGTGCGTCATGTGTGTTGCATATTTGTGATCATGTCGCCACAAAGAGCCGTTAGAGAAAAGGGACGACCTGCTAGATAAGGAGCTAACCAGGCTGAATTGTAGAACCAGGATGAAGCTATTGGTCCAGTTGTCCAAGATGAGAAAACACCTCAAGCCGACATCTTTACTGCTAAACTTCACCTTGCTATTCAGACCTTAGCCTAGGCTGTGGCAATACTTACTGTTAGACAGGGAGTGGGTTGACAAGATACTACAAACACTTCCAGTGTTCATGAATTTCTGAGGATGAACCCACTATAGTTTACTTGGTCTGCATTGAATAGGATCCAAAACACTACATTTATAAGTTAGTGAAGGTATTCCAAGTCATGAAGGTAAGTGATGATGAATAGATTGAGTTGGCTACCTACCAACTCAAGAGTGTTTCTAGACTGTGGTTTGTCCAATGGAAGAAAGAGAGAGCGGAAGATGCACTAGCATTGACATGGGCTATGTTTGAGGAGACTTTCTTGGGATGCTTCTTTCCAGGAGAGTTGAGGGAAGCTAAGGCCAGAGAATTCCTGGACTTGAAGAAAGATTCCATGACTGTGGACGAGTATAACCTTAAGTTTACTGAACTACCTCGCTATACTCCATAGATTAGTTTATTCAACCAAGAGGGAAGAAAGGAAAGCTATGCTGCTTAATGATATAGATATTGCCAGGCTGATGAGTTATGTGCAATAGACTGAGAAGGAAAAGCTGAGCAATAAAGAAGAGGATAGAAATAAGAGAGCTAATACCACTAGTCTTGAGAGTAGTAACAAAGGGAATAGGAACGGAGGTTGTTCATTCTTTCAAGCTGGGGCTCTATCATCTGCTTGTGTACCTGCACCTAAAGGTAGGAATGAACAAAAGTCACAAAATTTTAGTGCACAGATTCCTCAATCTCAGGAATTGTGACCTTTTGTTTGAAGGGAAATCCACTTTGTAGAAAGTGTGGCAAGATGCACTTGGGAGAGTGTAGAGAAGGAGGGAATGGTTATTACAAATATGGCTAGATGGGCCATTTTCGGAGAGAGCCTCCAACATGGGTAAACAAGGCCCAGCCTACCAATACTGCACCACCAGTGAGGGGTAATCAGAGAGGTACCACTACTAAGCCATGTATATGCAATGGTGAATAGGTATGACCAAGAGGTTACACTGGGTGTTCTTACAATTATGCTTTGGGTCTTTACCTTTGATTGTTATGAATTTCTTGATTCGGGTACCTCTCTATCTTTTGTAGCTCCTTATGTTGCAAATAGATTTGAGATCCCTCTTAAATGTTTACTTAAGCTCTTTTCTATTTCCACTGTAGTTTGTGAGTCTATTCTAGCTGAGAGGATACACGAAGAGTGTGTAATATCTGTCTATCATAAGGATACCTTGGCTGATTTTTTAAAGCTAGAGATGATTGAATTTCATATGATTCTTGGCATGGATTGACTTTTATGCTTCCTATGCCTCTATTGATTGTAGAACCCTAATTGTTAAATTCTAATACCCGAATGAACCTATCATAAAGTGGAAGGGTAATTCTGTTGCTCTTAAGGATAGGTTTATTTCCTACCGTAGAGCTAGAAAATTAATCTCTATGGGATTTATCTACTACATCATGTGAGTCAAACAAGAAAGTGATGACTCTCCCTCTCCTAAGTCAATTCTGATTGTTAATGAGTTTCTTGAGGTCTTCCTTGATGGTCTGGCTAGAGTCCCTCCTGATAAGGAGATTGACTTGTTGATTGATGTCCTTTCTGATACACAACCTATCTCTATTCCTCTTTATAGAATGGCTCCCACAAAGTTGAAGGAACTGAAAGAGCAATTGAATGATCTCTTGGATAAGGGATTTATTAGGTCGAGTGTCTCTCCATGTGTTGATCCCATCCTAATCGTGCAAAATAAATATGGTTCACTTAGAATGTGTATTTACTATAGCAAGTTGAATAAAGTGACTATAAAAAATAAGTATCCTCTCCCAAGGATTGATGACTTGTTTGACCAACTTCAGGGTGCTACTATTTTCTTAAAGATAGACCTGAGATCAGGTTATCACTAGTTGAAAGTGAGGGAATGTGACATCCCAAAGATGGCTTTTCAGACTCTATTTGGTCACTTCGAGTTTTAGGTAATGTCCTTTGGGTTAAAAAATGCACCTGCAACCTTAATGGACTTGATGAATAGAGTATTTTGTGATTGTGTTTATAGATGAAATCTTGGTGTATTCCAGAGATGAGGAGGAGCATGTTGATCACTTTAGGATTCTTCTTTAGACTCCCAAGGGTAGAGAGTTGTATGCTAAGTTTTCAAAGTATGAGTATTGTCTCAAGTCTGTGACTTTTCTACGACATATTATTTTGGGTAATGGTAGTCAAGTGGACACGCAAAAGATTGAGGCATTTAGGAATTGGCCTAGACCAACATCTCCAACTGACATAAGAAGCTTTTTGTTTTTTCTAGATACTATCACAGATTTATCGAAGGATTCTCTTCCATATCCTTACCATTTACTAGACTAACACAGAAGAAGGTCAAGTTTCAATGGTCTGATGAATATGAGAGGAGTTTTCAAGAGTTGAAAACAAGGTTAACTACTGCCTTAGTGTTTACTTTGCTTGAAGGGACTGGTAGATATGTACTTTATTATGATGCCTTATTTCTTGAAGGGACTTATGGATTTGTAATTAATTGTGATATATCAAGAGTGGGATTTGGATGTGTTTTAATGCAAAAAGGTAAAGCTGCTATTTATGCTTCTAGACAACTCAAAGTGCATGTGAGATTATCCAACACATGACTTAGAATTGGCAGCAGTGGTATTTTCTCTCAAGCTATGGCAGCACTACTTGTATGGAGCTTATGTAGACGTGTTCACATACCACAAGAGCTTGTAGTATCTCTTTACCCATACAGATATCAACTTGAGGCAAAGTAGGCGGCTTGAATTGCTCAAGGATTATGACTGAGAATCCTTTACCATCCAGGTTAAGATAATGTGGTTGGTAATTCTCTTAGTAGGTTATCTATGGGGAGAACCTCCCATATTAAAAAGGAGAAGAAGGAGCTAGTTAAAGAGGTTCACAGACTGGCACAATTGGTAGTTCAACTAGATGAATCTGGTGAAAGCAGAGTGGTTGTACATAATGGTTCTACATCATGTCTAGTAGTGGAGTTGAAGGAGAAGCATGACCAAGATCCTATCCTACTTTAATTGAAGGCAGATGTCCGTAAGCATAAGGTGATGGCTTTTGCCTAAAGGGGAGATGGAGTATTGAGGTATCAAAGTAGATTTCATTTCCAAATGTTGATGGCATACAAGAGAGGTCATGGAAGAAGCTCACAACTCTAGGTATTCTATCCATCTAGGATCAACTAAGATGTACCACGACTTGAGTGAAGTCTATTGGTGGAGAGGGATGAAAAGGGATATTATCTAGTTTGTTTCCAAGTGCCTGAACTACCAACAAGTTAAAGTGGAGCATTAAAGGCCATGTGGAGAAAGTCAGAACTTTGATAATCTATAATTGAAGTGGAGATGATTAATGTGGACTTCATCATAGGCTTACCGTTGTCTCCCAGAAAACATGACTCGATTTGGGTAATAGTTGTTAGGATCGCTAAGTCTACACACTTCTTGGCAGTAAAGACAACTGACACTACAAAGGATTATGACCAATTGTATAGAAGAGAGATTGTTAGATTGCATAGAGTTTCTTTGCCTATCATCTCAGATAAAGGAGATCAATTCACTACCCAATTTTGGAGATCGTTTCAAAAGGGCTTAGGTTTGAAGGTGAACCTTAGCACTGCTTTTCACACTCAAACTACTGGCTGAATAGAACACACTATTCAGACATTGGAGTATCTAAATGTATCCATATGAGGCACTTTATGGGAAGAGGTGTAGATCATCAATTTGTTAGTTTTAGGTTGGTGAGGTAGATGATCTTCAGCATATTTATACGTCCAATAGTCAAATTTACCCATATTTATAGCTTAGTTTGACAATAAATATATATAGTCTAGATGGTTTTATTTGTGATTTTTGTTATTTCCAGCTAACCTTTGTTGAGAAGCACTTTTTGTTGTGTTTTCTAGGATTTTAAAACATGAAAGGAGATCCAAGTCCATGATCATAAAGTAAAGAGAACACAACATGGAAACTGGAGCAAAGAAAAGTCAAAGGACATTGGAAAGTAGCATCTCCATATCGCATTTGATGATGTGCATTGTTTGGTGAAGGAAAAAAAGTGCAAAAATACAGATTGGTGAAACCAGTCCGCATCGTGGACGTTGATGTAAGAACAAATATTTCCGAGAAGCAGGGATTGAACAAATACACATTGAGGGAACCTTTCTGTGTCAAGGTCCTTGGGTTTAGTTAGAATTAAAGTCACAAAATGGGATTTTTAGGTTTATAAGTTATTTTTAGTCATTAATTTATTATTCATCTTTATCAAGGATAGAGGAAAAGGTCGAAGAATGTCTACTTAGGGTTAATCTTTCAATTTTCCTCTTTTAATTTCACTCATTGAATGCTTCTTAGATTATTTTGGTTTTTATTCAAATAATGAATGGCTAATTTCCCTCATTCTGACTGTAGCTACATACTATGTTGTAGATTCTATCTCTATGGTATATGAATGGGTTTTCATATGACTTACTTCTGTATTCCTTTAATCTATATTTCATTGTCTGGCCGACTGTGAAATAAATTTGTTCTCTGCCTTGGATTTGAAAGATGTTAAGGGGATATAACTTAGGGTACAGGGAGCTTGTTTGTTCTAGGGTTCTAGGATGGTTCATATATGGAAGACCTATGACACCTACACATATACCTTGCTTGGTTAATAAAATAGGATGATAAGTTTAATGCGTTTTTATTGGTTCATACCTATCCCCGCTCAACGATGTAGTTAGGTTATCAATGAGAATAGTCATTAGAGGTCAGAAGACCATGATTGAATATTAAATAAATTACTAATTAAGAAACCCATTGAGAACCAGAGGGATTAAGGATAAATCATATGTCTAAAACTGTTATAGTCCTTTACGTTTTCTTAAATTGGTTAAGTCTTAGTAAAAATTTGATTAGTTGCCAGTTGAATTTTATTTCAATAATTTAGTATAAAGTAATACATTCTCTCTCTAGCACAACACACATGATTTATTTGGTCTTTTAAAGATAATTAAAGCTAGATTAAAGTCCTTGAGTTTGATATCTCATCTCTCTAAGATCCACTGCATTCATTTAGTTGACTATGTACACTTACGCGTGCTTGGGAAGCAACAAGTTTTTGGAACTGTTAATGGGGACTTTAAGTTTGGTGAATAGTTATTTTTCAAAGGTCTGTATTCATTGTGCAAGTGTTGACAACACTTGACCTTTGTCGTGTTTTGTTGCAGGAATTCAGTTTGATTTGCTGGTAGAACTAGAGCCTTATTTTTGCCAGCCTAGAAGGAGGGAAGAATTATTATACCGGATTCCACCTATCATCCTGGATTAACAAGAAGAATAGTAGGAGGCAATAGAGCAAGTTCTTGCACTAATTGTTGTTAGGCGAGTCAGAGATGTGGCAATCAAATGGGCTACAAGTGTTATCAATAGCATTCAGAGACCGTCTGCGGGTAGGAGATTTGAGCTCAAGAAAAATATGGTGCAACTCTTTCACACAAATGGTCAATTCACAAGATTTCCACATGAAGATCCCCATATCCATCTACAAAATTTCTTGGAGAACAACAACACCTACACACCTCTAGGGATGTTGTCAAACTATGTGCGGTTGACTTTGTTTCCCTTCTCCCTACTTAGCGAAATAAAGAGTGGTTGAGGTTTGAGCCACCGAACACCATCACTACTTGGGATGACCTAGCTAGGAAATTGCTGATAAGATTCTTCCTATTTGGGAAGACAACAAACATTGGAGTGAAATCTTGAGTTTTAGACAAAATCTAAGGGACAACTTGTACCAAGCTTGGGACAGGTTCAAGTTATTGTTCATTAACTGCCCCATCACCACCAAGCTAACAAGGTGTTGGTCCATACCTTCATTGAAGGGCTGGAACCCGACACTAAGAGTTTACTTCACTCTGTTGCAAGTGGACAGGTACTGGGGAAGACTTATATGGATCTCTATGCCTTGCTTAACCAGATCTCGCAGGGTACTATTGTATGGAACGATGGACTAAATAGACATGCGTGCAAAAACAAGCAGGTATGCTAGAAGTGGATGCCATGAAAGCCTTATAAGCACAAGTGTCAGCAATGCAAAATATGCTGATAAGCTACTTCAACAAGCTAGCCTTGGGACAAGAGCAGGCTCCAGTAAACATGGTCCAACAACAACAACCTACTTGGTGTGAGGTGTGTGGTAGTAGTGAGCATGCGGCTGATTATTGTGGTTCCAATCCAGAGTTAGTAAATTTTATGGGTAATGCTCCTAAAAATGGAGGTCATCAGGGTAATGGAATTACTTAAAACCCTAGTTGGAGGAACAATCCTAATTTCTATTGGGGTGGTAATCAGCAAAACTAAGGGCCACCTTCGTATAGACCACAAGGAGGCGGGAATCCATATAATCTGAAAGGAAAAGGCCATCATCATCCTTCTAACCCAGTAGGGATGAGTGTGTAAGACATGTTGAAATAAAATATGGAATACCAGGCCAAGATGGCAGCAAATGAACGCTAAAACTAACTTGCCACTCAAAATCTTGAGAAACAATTTGGGAAACTGACGAGTGTTAAAAATTCTCGACTACAAAAAGGATTATGTCACGACCCATAAGTGGGGCCTAGATGTGACATGGCGAAGGAGAAACCAAAAGTCCTCGATCAAGCCATCATAGTATCATTACTCACATCACCGATTTGGAAGCATGGAAAAATAAACACATAGTACATAATTCTAGGGGAAACGGGGCTTTAGACTCAAGCTATGGGATGTTGTCGGGAATGGGATGAATATGAATCACAAAAGGTTTAAGGATGTCACTCGTCGTCCAACGAAAGATAGAAGTCGTCACCGGTCCCTACATGGTTAGAACATATAGATAAAAAGTATGGGTTAGCAAAAATATGTACTAAGTATGCGGGCATGCGATGCATATGACAATATAGTATGACCAAACGAGATGACGAGAGAAGAAGTGATATGAAAGAAATGCACATAGCCAAAGAGGAGTGTATCATAACAATATACCATGCCATGATGCATGAAATTCAACCTAAGATCATATGATAGCGGAGATGTGGCCTCAACCGACAACGGAGGGAACCCGAGCGAGCTACTACTTGGATTCAGACTACCTTCCAGGTAGATCCCTAGTCAACCCTTCAACAAAGGGATACATAACAAGTCAATCCCATCTAGGGAGATATCCAATGTTGGCACATGGTTTGACGGAAAGGAGTAATAACCCTTGGAAATAGTCCACCCCGACTCCAATCCCTCGGTACTAAGTGGCAATACATATATATATATATATATATCCATGCAAGATTTCCAAAATGGAGAGTTGACATTCTTTTCAAACCATGCATCATTAGACAAACCAAAACATGATCAAATCCATATCCATACTTAGGCTAAAAAGCCAA
>JBCEWC010009177.1:0-19042 GCA_038996855.1 Solanum aculeatissimum
AAATTAAATTATATCATAAATTTTAAAAATAATGAAAATTGGTTGAGAAGGACATTTTAGGCCCTAAAGGTGGGTGATAAGGACATTTTAGGCCCAAAAGGTGGATGAAGGACATTTTTGTACCATTTATAATACTTCGAGGGCATTTTAGGCCCTAAAGATGGATGAGAAGGGCATTTTAGGCTCAAAAGGTGGATGAAGGACATTTTTGTATCATTTCTAATACTTCGAGGGCATTTTAGGCCCTTTTCCGAAAGAGAAAGTGGGGGCGCGTGAGTTTAGATTTTAGGAATAAGTATGGATGAATAATAAAATAAATAAAAAGGGCTGATTTTTTTAATTTAGGAGAAAGTTGGCCCGGGTTTTGCAATGATTTGGGCTGAAAATTGGTCCAAAATTTGACCAATTTTGAATTTAAACCAAAATAAAATGTGGTTGGAGGTAAGAAAAATAATAATGAGAAATTAATTAATTTAAAATCATAATCAAGGCTAATTTAGAATTTAAAAACGTAACCAAATCGAATTAGTTGATTAAATTGGTCACGAGACGAACTAATATAAATTAATTAAGGAGCTTTTTGAAATCAACGAAACAAAATAACCGATTTAATTATCAAATAATTAATTTTGAAAAATAATCTATAAATTAATTAATTAATAATAATAATAATAATGATGATAATAATCTTTGAAATGAATTTTTTTGAAAAATTAAGAAAAAGTAAGAACTAAATACGCAACTAGATATACATATATATAAATATAATAAAGATATGTATATAATATTCACACACATATATAAGTGTATATATATGTAAGTATAAATTTAAAAAATTAAAATATTATTTACTAAAAATGGTGAAAATAGATATATAAAAATATATATCAACATATGTATATGTGCATATATATGTATGTATATATGATCCTAAAAAGTTAAAATATTATCAACTAAAAAATATGAAAATAGATATGTAAAAATATATACAAACATATATATACACGTATATATATGCATGTATATATGATTTTAAAAAGTTAAAATATTATCAACTAAAAAAATTGATGAAAAATAGATATATAGAAGTATTTACAAACATATATACACATATATATATGCATGTATATAAGTTTTTTTAAAAGTTAAAGTATTATCAATAAAAGTGATGAAAATAGATATATAAAAATATATACAAACATATACATACACATATATGCTTGTATATCGGATTTTAAAAGGTTAAAATATTATCTATAATAATAATAATAATAATAATAATACACATACACACATATACATTCATACATACGTGCATATATATAATTTCAAAAGTTAAAACATTACACAAAAGGATAATAAAAATATACATAAAATATATATACATACACATATATACATGTATATATATAATTTAAAAGCTAAAGTAGTATATATAAAAGATAAGAAAAATACGTATACGTGATATACACAATATTTGAAAATCAAAGGATTATCATAAAAGACCTAAGGAACTTTAATTTTTTTAATTATTATTTTTAAATAATAATAATAATAAAATAAAAAAAATTATTTCAAATTGTTGAAAACTTGAAGAAGCTCGACAATTAATTTATAATGGGGACGGTAATAATTGAATGTCAACAACTGTCCCTTTCTTTGGATAGGATCGATGAAAGAGATCATGGACAAAGAAAATTGATGAATCCAATTTTGACCGACCACATATTCGTCTTTTGAAAGAAATTTGGTATGAATTATGAGAAATTATGGTCGGACCCTGGTCTTGGGTTTCCTACATATTTCAGGTCACATGAGAATTCAGGCCATTTGTAGTTCAAAACACTTGATTTTACGCACGATTTTTGAAAAAATTCAAAAGCTATCCCAATATCGAATTATGGAGAAATTAAGATGCCCGGGAATGAGATTTAAGAGTAAAGGTTAGAACACAGTCGAGTTTTCAACATTGGGCCCGCCTACATATCCTTGGACTGAGGAATCGGGCTGTTTTTAGTTCGACTCAATCGCTTGAAAAGGAAATCTCTTACGCTAAGATAACCTTTGGTTTGGGAAGAGTGACAAATAAGTTGAATCACGAAAAAGAGGCTTGCAAACTCTTAACCATAAATGTGGCGTGCTTCACACCTATAATTAAGAACCTACACGGACATAATTTTCAAAGTTATCGATACGCTATCACCCGGATCGGAAAGGTTGCTGCCGGTGAGGGTTGAAATCACTTGGATGCGAACTAAAAACTAAGCGAACTCAGAAAAATGCCCACATGCCTTCTGACAGGGGTGTGGTTGGATTGTGGTGGGAGTCGCTTCTCAGCTCGCGTCCGAAGAGTTTGACGTCCCTCTTCAGACTATGTCCCAGTTCGCCGCTAAGAATGAATTCCACGTTTACTGCGTCCTATTTGATGACGTCCACACCTGTGGTTTAGTTTGAGAATACATCCTTTTGGATGCTTTCGACAAAGACTGATAAACTGATTAGTATAAACTGTAATTCAAATAAGAGGAGGGTGTCTTTTACCCTCTATCGACATATATTCGACTCTTTGAGCATTCAACGTTAGCTTCCTCCAGCTTTGATGTAGTCGATGATAAGTCAATATTATAATATGCTGATGGTACTTTTGGCAATAAAATAATGATGAAAACTTCTTTGGTTTCACCGTGAGTGTTATATCCTTGTGAACAAGTTATGAATGCGATATATATACTGATGATAATACAATATAATGGCCTTCTTGGCAGTGCAGATATGTGATGGTTCTTTCATAAATTCTCTCGGTAATGAAGATATGTAATGGCCCTCTTGGCAATGATCATGAATTGGCCCTCTAAAAAACGAACATGAAATGACCCTTTTGGCAATTGAATGTGAAATAGCCTTCTCAGCATGAGTATGAATTGGCCTCTTGGCAGTTAAATGTGATATGACCTTTTTGGCATGAACGTGAACTGGCCTCTTGGTAATTGTACGTGATATGTCCCTCTCGACATTTTGAATGTGCAATAGCCTTCTCAACAACTTGAATACGCAATTGCGTTCTCGACAATTGAACATGATATGGCCCTCTCAGCATGAACATGAACTGGCCTCATGGCAGTTGAATATGTAATGGCCTTCTCGGTGATTGAACATGAATTGGCCCTCTCGGTAATTTGAATATGCAATGGCTCTCTCGGCAACTTGAATATGCAATGGCCCTCTTGGCAGTCTGAATATGATATGACCCTCTTGGCATGAACATGAACTAGCCTCTTGGCAATTTGAATATGCAATGGCCCTCTCGGCATGAACTGGCCTCTTGGCAGTTGAATATGAATTGTCCCTTTCGACGTTTTGAGCGTGCAATGGCCTTCTCGACAATTCGAGCACGCAATGGCCCTCTCGACAATTGAACATAAAATGGCCCTCTCGACGTTTTGAATGTGCAATAGCCTTCTCGGCAATTGAATATGCAATGTGATGGCTGGCTGGGGATTTTGAATATGCTATGGCCCTCTCGGCAGTTCGAATAAGCAATTTCTCTCTCGGCAGTTTGAATATGCAATGACGCTCTCAACAATTTGAATATGCAATGACCCTCTCGGTATTTGAATGTGTAATGACCCTCTCGATAATTTGAATATGCAATGACCCTTTCGACAATTTGAATATGCAATAGCCCTCTTGACAGTTTAAATATGAAATGACCCTATCGGCAATTGAACATGATATGGCCCTTTTGGCATTTTGAGCGTGCAATGACCTTCTCGGCAATTTGAGCACGCAATGGCCCTCTCGGCAATTGAACATGAAATGGCCCTCTCGGTAATTTGAATATGCAATGACCCTCTCGACAATTGAACATAAAATGACCCTCTCGACAAGTGAACATGAAATGGACCTCTCAACAATTTAGATATGCAATGACCCTCTCGGTAATTGAATATGCAATGTGATGGCTTGCTGGAAATTTTGAATATGCAATGACTCTCTCGACAATATGAATACGCAATGACCCTCTTGGTAGCTTGGGTATGAAATGTTGTGGCTTGTTGGAGATTTGAGTGAGAAAAAACTATTTATTTCGATCGTTCCCTTTGCAAATAATACCTGTGACGATTCTCCTGCATTCACAATTTTGTTTAATTTTAAAGAGAATTGATCAATGTTGATTCTTCGATTGCCTGCTCCTTGTCTTGTTCTCCACAATCGACTGCTCTTTGTTGTACCATCTTTGGTTGGTTACTCTGTTCTTCCGCTTTTTGTCAGACACGAAATAAGACTGTATTTATGCAAAATATTTTGATACATATACAATTATTCTTAGGAAAGAAAACAAAAATTTTAAAAGTAATTTTGAGTAAAACCACTAGCGAGCGTCGTGTCATGTCGCGTAAAACTTAGATGAACATCTTGATTCAAAACTTTGGCTCATTCGGTGTCCTTTTAGGAGGTTTGAAAACTCCTTTAGGCTGGGGAGATTTGACATAGCTCTCCCAGAATCTATAATGGTTGAGATACTTCATAGTTGACTTCAAGTTTTAAATGGCGTAGGAGATACTGTGGTTCGTTTCAAACCTTTAGCCTTCTGAGAATTATTTGATGCGACCTTTTGAGATCCTAATCACACTGGAGATATTTAATGTTGCTTTTCAAAATCTGACAACACTCGACGAGATTTTTAAGGTCATCCTAAAAAATTTCTATCTCAGTTAGATGTGTCGATAAATCTAAAACTTGTTGAAGGAGACTTGCAGAAATTTTTGAGATTTTCTAAAATATTCTTTCCAGTTGCAGCTTCTGATATAATCTCGATTTGACTTGTTGGAGATGAATCTTAAGAATTTTTGAGTCTCTCTCAAAAATTTTGTCCCAGTTGCATATACTGGTATACTCTCTCACCTTGACTTCGCTGGGGATGAACTTTGTCGTGAATTTTTGAGATCCTCCCAAAAATTCTATCCCAGTTTCTATTATGAGAGTATGACTGAATCACTAAGGCGTCTATGCATCTCATTCTCGAGAATTTATGTCAAACATAGTTCCTCTCTCGGGGGTAAATAAAAATTAAATATGAAAATGACCGAATCCGACATAGGCCACCTACATATCTCATTCTTGAGAATTCAAGTCAAACATAGTTCATTACAAAAAAGAAAATGTTTAAAAAGGATATGGGGATGACTGAAGCCGACATAGGTCGCCTACGTATCTCATTCTTGAGAATTTAGGTCAAATGTAGTTCATTACAAAAGGGGAATTTAATTTTGAAACAACCATAACAATAGTTACAAGTAAAAGATACGGTTACAAGGAAAGAAATAAAGAAAAATCCAAATCTTCAAACATAGTATCTCTTGACAACATCTGAGTTGATTGGTTTTGGCCATTCTTGACCATCCATTTCTGACAGGATCAAGACACCTCCCAATAGGACCTTACGAATCATGTACGGTCGTTGCCATTTTGGTGTAAATTTTCCTTTGTATTCATCTTGACAGGAAAAAATGCGTTTGAGAACCAATTGACCAACCTTAAACATTCGAGGTCTTACTCTCTTGTTGAAAGCACGAATCATTCTCTATTGGTATAATTGACCATGACAAATAACGGTCATCCTCTTTTCATCGATTAAAGCCAAATGTTCAATTCGATTGCGAACCCAATCATCATTACTCAACTCAGCTTCTTGAATGATTCTCAGTGATGGTATCTCAATTTCAGCAGGTATCACTGCTTCTGTTCCATACACTAACAAGTATGGATTTGCTCCTATCGATGTTCTAACGATTGTACGGTAATCCAACAGGGCATACGACAACATCTTGTGCCACCCTCTGTGTTTGTCGATCATCTTTCTCAAAATCCTCTTGATGTTCTTGTTGGCAACTTCTATGGCTCCATTCGAGGATGATACGCTGTCGAATTATGATGAGTAATCTTAAACTGCTCACATATTTCCTTCATCAAATGACTGTAAAGATTAGCCCCATTATCTGTAATAATAGAATTTGGTATCCCAAATTGGCATATCAAGTTATCACGAACAAAGCTTCTACTACCTTCTTTGTTATGAATTGTAAGAGCCTGCCTCCACCCACTTGGTGAAGTAATCGATGGCAACCAGAATGAATCTATGTCCGTTAGAGGCAACCTGCTCTATTGGACCAATAACATCCATGCCCCAAGCTACGAATGGCCATGGAGAACTCATAGCTTTGAGTTCGTTAGGGGGTACTCAAATCAAATCACTGTGTATTTAGCATTGATGACATTTCTGCACGAACTTACAATAATCGTGTTCCATAGTCATCCAAAAGTAACCGGATCAAAGGATCTTCTTTGCCAAAGTAAGCCCGTTCATGTGAGTACCACAAACTCCAACATGCACTTGCTCAATAAGTTTTATAGCTTCAATTGCGTCGACGCATCTGAGGAGACGTAAATCTGGGGTTCTCCTATAAAGGATTTTCCCACTTGGAAAGAAGTTGTTAGCTACTCGGCGTATGACCTTCTTCTGATTAGAAGTAACACTTTCGGGGTATGTTCTAGTCTCCAGATATTTCTTTATATCAAAATACCAAAGCTTTCCATCTGGCTCTGCCTTAACATGCATGCAGTGAGCAGGTTGCTCCTTCAACTATCTCTAAAGAATTAATATACACCATATCTGGATGCTGGATCATTGAGGAAATGGTGGCTAGGGCATCGGCGAATTCATTCTACGACCTTGGAGTGTTCTTAAATTCAATCTTTCAAAATCTCTTACACAATATTTGCACAAACTGCACATATGGTACGATCTTTGAATTCTTCACAGCCCATTCTTCTTGAACCTGGTGAATTAGCAAGTCTGAATCCCCAATAACTAGCAATTCTTGGACATTCATGTCAATAGCCATCTCTATTCCCAGAATGCAAGCTTCGTATTCGGCCACGTTGTTGGTGCAACAGAATTGAAATTGTGCAGCCACACGATAATGTTGGCCAGATTCTGATATTAAGACTGCTCTAATTCCACTACCTCGGCAATTCACTGCTTCATCAAAGAACATTCGCCATCCAGTATACGTCTCAAAGATGTCTTCACCCATGAATGATATCTCCTCATTAGAAAAGTAGGTTCTAAGCAGCTCGTACCCACCACCAACTGGATTCTCTGCAAGGTGGTCAACCAAAGCTTGTGCCTTGACCGCTTTCTGAGTCACATACACAATATCAAACTCACTTAACAACATTTGCGACTTGGCTAATCTTCCGGTAGACATCTCCTTCTGAAAAATATACATCAATGGATCATCATGGAGATGAGGTATGTAGTATACGAAGACAAATAATGCCTTAGTTTTTGAGAAACCCTGGTCAGAGCACACCACGTCTTCTCCAAATAAGTATATCGAGCCTCATATGGAGTGAACTTCTTACTCAGATAGTAGATTGCTCGCCCTCTCTTCCATTCTCATCATGTTGGCTTAACACACATACGAATGCATTATCTGAGACAGATAAATATAATAGTAGTGGACTTCCTTTTTGTGGAGGTACCAATACTAGAGGATTAGACAAATAACTTTTGATGGCGTCAAAAGCGGTCTAACATTTTTCTGTCCATTTTGTCAATGCATTTTTTTTCAACATCTTGAATAGGCTCACAAATCACCATGGATTGGGCTATGAACTAACTGATGTAGTTTAATCTTCCCAAAAAAACTCATAACTTCGTTCTTTGACTTTGGAGGAGGCAACTCTTGGATTTCTTTGATCTTAGAAGGATCAAGCTCGATACCTCTTCTGTTAACTATAAATCCCAGTAACTTACTAGAAGGCACCCCAAAAGCACACTTGGCTGGATTCAACTTCAAGCTATATTGTCGTAGTCGGTTGAAGAACTTCCTTAAATGAGTCAGCTGATCTGAACTCTCGCGAGACTTTATAATGACATCATCCACATACACCTCGATCTCTTTGTGAATCATATCATGGAATAGAGTTGTCATAGCCCTCATATAGGTGGCTCCAACATTTTTGAGACTAAATGGCATCACTCGACAATGGTACACACCCCAGGGTATAATAAAAGCTGTCTTTTCTGCATCTTCTTTATCCATTAAAATCTGGTGATAACTTGCGAATCAATCCACGAATGACTGTATTTCGTGCTTGGCATAATTGTCAATAAGAATGTGGATTTTTGGCAATGGAAAATCATCTTTGGGGCTGACTCTGTTGAGATCTCTTTAAGCAACACAAATCCTAATCTTTCCATCTTTCTTAGGCACTGGGACAATATTGGCCAACCAAGTGGGGTACTGGGTCACCTCCACCACCTTGGCTTGGATTTATTTTGTAACTTCTTCTTTGATCCTTAGACTCAGATCTGACTTGAATTTTTTATTCTTTTGCTTCACCAGGCTGAATTCTGGATTGATAGGTAATTTTTGAGAGACAATGTCTGTACTCAAGCCTGGCATGCCATCATAGGACCAAACAAATACATCTATGTACTCTTTGAGTAAATTGCTGAGTTCTTCTTTTTTAGCCTCCTTCAAATGAACACTGATTCTGGTTTCTTTGACACATTCTTCGTCTCCCAGATTCACTATTTCTGTTTCCTCCAGGTTCGGTTTATCTTGGCTCTCAAGTTGCCTAAATTCTTTGGCCAAATGTTTGGGCATCATGGCCTTTTCGTCGTAACTCGAACTCATTATCATCTACTCCACTCTGTTCATTCAGCTTGTGACACGACATGATGCTGGCAGGTTTAAAATTATTTTACTGAAATCATAAACAAATATAGTTAGAAAAAATTAAAGTGATAAAATAGATGATAAGTGAAATTTAAAATAAACGGAGGCTTTCGTTCAATTGAAAGGAAAATGCAAACATTGGCTGCGACCACTGGTCAACATGCCTTTAAAACATTACATGGAAATTCAAAATGCAACTAACAAGCACAAACAAAGACAAAAATGGGTCTCGGGCCTCATACAAACCACTGCCCATGTGAAAATAAGCAACTAAGTGAAACAAAATAAGTGGGAGATCAAGAGCTGGGTAGATGTCTAATTTGAGACTTGCTCATTCAACCCTTATTTTGAATCCCTAATATCTCGATCGCATCACCAGTAACAACATCAACTTCTTCAAAGATATTCCAGATTCCCTCCCTGATACCGTTACCCTCGATAAATTTTTTGATCGGAAATGACTGGTACATATGAGGTATTGGTCTTGCTAGTGCGCGATCAATCCCCTTATTCGGCGCTTCCAGTCATCATCTTCCAATGCAATATACCCCAAACCAAACTTCGACTGTATCATCGACAACTGGATGGGCTCAATAATGCCTTGTAAGTATTTTCCCAGTCCAAAGCCAGGTTCAAACCCATTCCTGAGCATAACAATGGCTATCATCTCAGGGACAATGGGCATAGGAGGCCCCAGTGTCAAATCCTTACCAGTGGCATTCATAATCTCTACCGTGTAGAATTCAGACCCTCTAGCTACATCATCAACTATCGGTGTATACACATTTGAGTGACTTCCCTCACCATAGATGACCACCTCACGATCATCCCACACAAACTTTATCTTTGATAAAGGGTAGAGGGCATGGCTCCAGCCATATGGATCCAGGGTCTGCCCAACAATATGTTGTAACTAGTGGTAATGTCCATTACCTAGAATTTGGCAACAAACTTGGCAGGTCCTACACGGATCCCTAGATTCACAACTCCCAATGTATCTCTTTGACCTCCATCGAAAGCTTTCACATTAATTTGGTTTTGATGAATCTTTCCCACATCAAAATTTAATTGTTTGAGAGTAGACAAAGGACAGGTGTTCAAACCAGATCCGTCATCGATCAGAACATGATTGAGGATCATATCACGACACTTAATCGTGACATGGAGAGCTTTGTTACGCATGGATCCTTCAAAGGGCAATTCTTCATCACTAAAATGGATACGATGTCCTCGGATGACCTGGTTTATCATAGCTGCAAGATTATCACTATCCATCCCCACGGGTACGTAAGCATCCTTTAATACCTTTATCAGTGCTTGCCTATGCTATTGCGAACTCATTAACAATGCCCATATGGAAATTTGGGCTGGCGTTTTCTCTAAATGTTTCATAATAGAGTACTCCTTGGGCTGCATTTTCCTCCAAAATTCCTCCACTTCAGCTTCACTGATCGACCTTTTGTGTTGATCTTTCTTGGTTGATCCTTGAGCTAACTCTTCTGGCGTATAACATCTACCAGACCTGGTTAGACCCTGCATATTAGCGGCTTCGATGACAAACTTCTTTTGAATTGGAACTCCCTTCGGTACCAAAGTAATAACTTTTGGAGGTATCAAAATCACGAACTTTAGTTTCTCGGTGATGTATAAAGATGCCACACACTTCTCCAAGCTATCAACATCATTAGGTACTATGACCTTAGTCTCACACTAATCTTCCTCCCTCTTAATCATATTGACAGTGTTTTCTCTATTGTTGGGTAAAGGGTTGTTAATGACGTTAGGAGCGGCAGCTTGAAGAACAACCATGTACTGGTCAATCAGATTTTGAATCTTGTGCTTTAGATTTATTCTATCTTCGGTATCTTGTCCAACACTGTTGGAATGATAATCACATATCTTATCACCCCTAAAAAATCGAGAGTTCCTGTCTACTGGTTTTGGAGGAATAGGATGGATCATTTCTGCAGCCGATAATATTTCAAATAACTTTGCTCTGCTTTCAGCAAGTGGGGTGAACACCCTGGGAGGTTTTCTTTCTAAGCTCGAGCGAGGAGGGTTATAATTGTTCTGTGGAGGTGAGGGTACTTGGTGGTAGTTTGGAGAGTTTTGGCAGGGAGGGGCAGGGGTTTGAAATTTTAGATATGGTGGAGTTTGATAGCTTGGTTGTGGAACCTAGTAGTTTGGAGTTGAGTAGTTTGTAGGAGGGGTTTGGTAAATGGGTTGAATGTTGGAGCAGTTTGGAGATGGAGGTTGATAATTTGGGTAGACATTTGGAGGCGGGGTATAACAAACAGGAAGTGGACTTTGAGGAGATTGACGATGGGTATAAAAAGGTGCATATTTTTTTGAGTTACTACTGGAGGGTCTCTTCCTATCTGGCATGTAGGAAATGGATGACACTTCTTCTCTCTTCTTTTTCAGCAACCCTGGAGATCCAGCTAGATTAGACACACGGGCGATCTTTCCTGTTTTAAGCCCATCTTCGATAGTCTCTCCAATCTTGACTATCTCAGCAAATTTTGCTCCAATAAGAAATATCATTCTGTCATAGAATTCTGGCTCTTGTACACGCACAAATACTTCAACAACCTCCTTCTCAGACATAGGTGGTTGAACTTTTGCAACTTCTTTCCTTCATCTTTACGCATACTCACAATAACTCTCCGTAGATTTTTGTTTTATCTTCTCTAAAGAATAACTATCTGGAACAATCTCAAAATTGTAAGCAAATCTTTCAACAAAATCCTTGGTCATAGCATTCCAACTGGCCTATTGCTTCATTTCTTTGGAGGTAAACCACTCTAAGGCCTCCTCGCTTAAGCTTCGACTGAAAAGTCGCATCAACAATGTCTTATTCTTTCTGACACCTATGAGTTGATCGCAATATGATCTCAAGTGAGCCAGAGGAATTCCAGCTCCCTCGAAGGTATCAAACTTTGGTATTTTAAACCCTTCCGGAAGATCTAAGTTAGGGTGAATGCACAAATCCTCATAATTCAGTCCTACAACATCTGGGCATAATGAAATTGCTTCATGGCCTTTGCAATTTCCTCCTTTATACTCAGCTTGGACATTTCTTCGTTTACCTTCCACTCTTTTTCCTTTTCCTCATAGTGATCGATATCGAGGTAAGGGGTATATGGAATACGTGGTTTGGTAGAGACTGGAATGTGGAAAGGGAGTTTAGAAGGAAGGGGTTGAGTGGTAGGTGGAGTCTGAGTATGTTGGTCAGGAGCTTGGACTTTGGGAAGGACTACTTGAGGGTTCGTAGCATTAGGATTTTGAGGGGAAACGAAGGCTTGGACGTTGTTGGTATTCTGGCTCTGAAAGTGAGATGGTGCTTGGTATGAAGAGCTGGCGTTATATGCGTCAATGGTTGGGGTGCTTTGTACAGAGATAAAGGGTGGGTTATTCAGGATGGGTTCGTTAGTTGGGTTCGGGGAAGGAAAGTTGAGTGGAGGCCCTTTATTGTCTGGACCCGGAAAATTGGTAGCAATGACCAAGTTCTTAAGATGTTGGGACCTTTGCATTTCAACCCTCATTTAAGCTATTTGCTGCATCAACTGCACGAAGCTTATTCTGTTTGATGGTAACGGGGTCTACCACAACAATTTCAGTTAAGCCTATATCCTCACTGTTTTCAACCATTGTTGCCTTTCCTTTTGACAAATCTTGATCGGGAAGGGAATCTTTGCAAACTTTTGATCGAGTGAAATATGAGTGATCAACCAGTTTATCAAACACAGATAAATTCTATTTACCTGTCAAAAGAAAAACAACTTAAAAGGAAAGTATGTTTGTTTCTTTGAATTGAAAAATAATACAAAATAACATACATAAAGCAATAAACACACAATTGTTGCTTCATTCAGAGATAAACTAGCCCATGAGTACAAAGGGTATGGACAATAGACAGGACTTTGTTATATGATTTGAAGGTGGTATATCAGGAAAGTTGACTTGCGCTGAGTTAAGGTCTTCTCGCATTTGTCGTTGGAAGTAGAGAGAGAAACAAATAAGCTTTTAAAAAGATGGGGCCGGGCCTTGAAAGGCTGCCTACGTATCTCACGAAGGAGAAGTCAGGCCCAATGTAGTTTGATTGTAAAAAGAGATAGTTTTGATTAACAACACTTGATTACGTAGAATTGAAAAGTACAAAATAGAGATAAAACGAGAAATATAAACCGTCTCTATTGAGACTTCCTTTCCAGTCTTCTGATCTTCTTCTGCATTATTGAGTCACTCTATTGATGGAATCTTGTTTCTATCTTCATCAGATTCCTTGCTCGTACTTGGGAAAGTGCAATGGGGATTCCTTTCTTTCAACATGGCTATCTCACTCTGAGTAGCCTCAAGCTCTGCGTCTACTTCAGCAGTTTGAGCTAGCACAACTCCAAGAGTTTCTTCCAAGGAAAATGAGTATTCCTGTAGTATCTCATTCATCCTGTTCAGCTTATCCTTCTTGTTCTTAGCAAACTTGATTTCTTCGTCAACTTCAGCCATCCTAGCCAATACAACTTCAGTAGCCAGATTCACCTCTCTGGATTTTTCTTCTGTTTCCCAGATTTCTTGGGTAACCTGACGGGGCCTCTTCATTAGGGCTTGTTCAGCTCTCTCAATATTCTGATCCTTTTCCATCTTGACAACAAGAAAACCTTTCCTGAGATAGGAGCATAGGGATTTTAGAAGTTGATTGAGGATTCCGACTTTGTTGGGAAACTTGAGACTCGAAGAGTATTTGGTCGAATATTTGACAGTGACTGATATTTGTGCCTAGAGGTTTCTAAAAAATTTGAAAAGGGGTGGACTAGAATTTCTCCAAATAAAATAACATAAACATGCAAACAGTTGCAACAAAGAGCACATAAACAGTTATTGCGCGTCCTAAATACAAGTGACCCTTTTATGCCAGGGGTAGGCCTAACGAATTTGAAAGATATATGTGTAATAGATTATTATATTGCCCCAAAAATAAATTCCCACATATATATATAAAGAAATGTCTGAGAAATAGTTCGGGGGCAGGGGAAACATAAAATAAAAGGCCCACACAGGGGTCATTTGAAAACGTTCAAAGCAAACATAGGTAAAAGCCCACGCAGGGGCGATAATATGCAAACCCACGCAGGGGTCATTTAAAGCCGCTAAAGTAAAAGAAATCCCATGCAGGGATAATAATAAGCAAACCCACGCAGGGGCTGGAAGTGAATACATCATAGAAAAACCCACGCAGGGGTGACATCAGCTTAGTGCCTCTGAAGGTTCTTCTTCTGCTCTGCTCCTCTTCGACTGTCCCAGGACGCGATGAATGTCATACTGAGCCATCAACATGTGACCATCGTACCTTCGCCCCTTTTCCTCCCAATTCTCGTATTTGACATTCTCTCTACAGGTATTTATACAAGCATCTATTTTTTCAAACCCGGTCCTCAAGTTCTCTATCTCTCGTGTCAGACTTTTGATGATATGTTTGTCCTTCTCCTACTTTTGAAGGAACATTTCTTGCATCTTTCTAGCTTCAATCTTGACTCTCTCTAATTCTATTCTTGCTTTTGACTCGTCATCCTCTAGGTGTCGATAAATGTTTCGGGTCGAAATCCTAAATCCCCGTAAGTTATCCTTTAGCCATTCCTTATACCCATTCACATATCCAACATTAAATCGATCTTCGGTGATAGTCTTTTTGGATAATCTTAAAGGCTTCTTGCACTCCTTTATGATGTCACCCACATTTGGGACCTTGTCATCTCCGTGATCAAACACGTAGATGTTCATGTATCCCGAGGGAAGTAGGATTTGGGTTTTCCCGAATTACCTCATGACTCTAATGGGTGCATACGGTTGAATGCCTTGAATTCTCGATAGTGGCAGAAATGGGTGTTTGTGACCTCGAATCACTATCTCTTTTGAGATAAACCAATTGTACATCCATTGGACGTTGTCTTCTCCTAACTCGAAAAAAACCTGAGCCCATCCCTATCTTGTTCTCTTTCCTTCAAAGTCTCCCCAATACATTCTATCATTGAGACTCAGAAGAGAGTTATAATTGTCGAGTGTAGAGAGTTTCTGGGCTCCTCCGACTTTGATCAGATGGCTTATTCTCCACCATTGGAGCAACAAGTTGCATCCTTGAAAGTACCGATGCCCATTCCAACATCTTTCGAGGGCACGATACAAATAAGCAATGATGGTAGGCACAAGTGGGTAGTATTTCCTTACTCCCTGATATTCACATCTATGAAAGGTGGCGTGGACGACCATAATGATCCTGGTGTTGATACTAAGGCTCGGTCCTTGAGGAAATACCATAACTACTAACAATGCGATGACAAATGCCAAGAGTCTTGTCTGATCTCATTCCCGATAGGATTTGAAATCTTGGTTGAAGGTTATGTAAAAGTTTGTATGCCCGAATCGATTATAGAGATCCCTGAAGGCAACACTCGAATCGTGAATCCAATCGGCTTGCCTAAGACCAAGATATTCCATAATATCTTTCGCAATTGGTTTGTTAGGAATTAGAATTCCTTCTTCTTTCCTAACTTTTCTTTTTCCTCCAGTACCGACAGTGTCGATGACATCCCGAATCTCTTCCACAGTCGGAGTTATTTCCATGGTTCTGAATCGAAATACCATTCTTTTGTTATCCCAGTACCCGGTCATGACTTCTATCAACTCTGGGTAAGCCAACATCTCCATAAGTGAGGGTAACAAACCCATGTGTTTGTTCAATTCCCTTTTGTGTTCAACATTAAGGTTATTCCACCACATCTGAAGTAGTTGGCGGGCTTCTACAACCATGTCGAACTTAAGAAATTGAGCCATTCCTATAAAAGAAGGCTCAATTAGGACCCCCCCAAGGAAACAACAAATAATTTAATACACACACATCTTTCAAATGTCACGCAAAATGATGGGTCGTTAGGTCGGGAACCTTTTTTGACACATTTTGGTAGGTTTTCTAATGGACTTAATACCTTCGTGTATTAAGTCGTCCTAGGCTAATGTCTAAAATTAAGGGTTTGGGTTTCACTCTATCTTATGTTGACTAAGAGTTGGTTTCAAATTCGACCTGGGACACGAGTTGGACAGACATCGGGGTAAAATAGTAAATGGCGTTGGATGACCGCAAACTAACTACCCATTTACTATTTTCGAAAAAATTAAAGTGTTTTTCTGAAGGGACAACCGGGGATAACCCCGAAACCGCCCTTAACCTAGTGCATACTAATTTTGTCGATTGACGAAAAAATGTCATGAATAATAAAGTAAATACTGAAATTAAACAAATAATTGCGCAAGTAATGAAAGTAAATTACTAATTATTACAGAAAAAAATAGTTAGTCAAAGAAAACCTAATCTAATGGTTAGAAACTAATTAATTCCCCAGCAGAGTCGCCATTTCTGTTTAAATGGAAAAATATTGGTTTTCAAAAAATTGACTTAGACTTTAGAAAAAATCAATTTTAGAAATATAATAGAGTCACCACTTAATTTTATTATGGAAAGATTAAGAAAATCATTAAAATGACTTTAAAAAAACTTGAACAGAAAAATCTTTTTAAAAATTCCAAAGAAACGAGTTCGAGTTCAAATTTCTATTTCAAGAAGGTTTTAAACACTTGAAACGGCCGCTAACGCGAGGTTATTCGACGATTAGAAAAATATTTGACTAACTTTCAAAAATAATCTAAGACTAAAGATTTTTAAAACTTATTCAAATAAAAATCTATTTATTTATTTTTTAGAAAAAAAAAGAAGGGACTTGGAATAAAGAAGAAATACACATTTATTTTTCATATTTTTGAGAGAAAGATAATAAATAACCTAAATATTCTAACAAAAGAAAATAATTTTCAAAGGAGATATTTTGTCGAAAATTTAAGAAGTATTTGAATTTCCAAATCGAATATTATTATTGTTTAAAATATTATACATTTTATCACTTTTTTTAATTCTTCTTATTATTATTTTAAGAAAAAGAGAAGTAACAAGTAATTGGAATATTGAATTTTTTTTCTTTTAAATTGTTAAAGTTTCAAAAGACTTGAAATTTTTAAACCCAACCATTTTAAAAAGGAAATCAATAACTGAACAATTCGAGCTAAAAAGTAATTCTCGAAAATGAATAATAAGATAAACAATTTAAAAAGAAAAATTAAGATAAATGGTTTATCGTTTGGAGAATTTAATTAAGTTAGAATAGATAAAAGCTAAAGTTAGAAAAGTTAAATACAAGTAATATATAAAACAAAAGGGAGAAAAGAATTGGGCCCTTAAATCACCTCCTTCTTTAAATCTAAAAATGCTATTGAAATTGGGCTTTTGGCCCCATTTAATCCCCTAAAGACTGCTGCAAATTATGGGCTTTCAAGACCCATTTCTTCTGTATATCAGCATGGTTAATACACTGTATATCAGTGTATATAGGTGTATATGAGCCTCCTTTCGCAATGAGAAAACCTGCAACCAGCTCCCTACGACCTATTTGGGTCTTCACTGGCCCAAGGAATGCAATGGGAGAGTCCCAAAGGACTCAGAGAGATGCATAAGAACGAAAGAAAAATAGATTAGGAATCCAAAATTTATTTCAATCCACAATCCAATAACTTGAAGCTAAAAATTAAAATATCAATACATAGAATTCATGAACTTTCAACCAAAAACGAAAGCATAAAATCTATTATCTTGAGATTAAGAATTAACACACAACCCATATCTTCAAAACTAAAAAAAACCCATGAAATTTCATAATTTTAAAATAAACATGTAAAATCTATTAACCTTGAAACTTAGGAGTCAACATACAACTCATGTCTTAAGAGAAAAAAAACTAAAAAAAAATCACCACATGAACCCATTAAAATAAATCACCATTCCAACTCATTAACCTTGAAACTAAAATCAATACCCAACATTAATACTTTTGAAACTAAAGAAGAAGAACCAACATGTAACTCAACCCTTGAAACTAAGAACCAATATACATATAAAATTAGTATTTTTTAAAAAAAAACTAGAAATCAAAGTGTAAACTCGATGTTTTAAAACTAAATTCAACTTGTAAACCCAATATTTTGGACAAAATCAAAATCACCATATGAAACTTATGAACTTGAACTAAACGTAAGACAAACATACACAATCCATTAATCTTGAAATTAAAGTCAACATACAAACCCATTATCTAGAGAATCAATGCCTAAACTCGTTAACTTGAAACTAAAGAGAGAAAAACATATGAAATTTGTTAATTTAAACCCAAGAACCAACAAAGCAAACATATAAATATCCCTTAACTTAAAACTAAGAACCGGCATATGACACATAGTTAGGAACTAGAATCAACCTATGAAACTTGATAACTTGAAACTAAAATAAATATATGTATATAATCCATTAATCTTAGCACTAAGAATCAAAATATAATCCAATGTTTCAAGATCAAACCATGAGACTTGAAAACTTGAGGCCACAACAATTATATAAAAATTTATTAACTTAAAACTAAGAATCAATACGTAATCCATATTCTTAAAACTAAAAATCAGTTAAAAAAAAAACCCAACAATCTTGAAATTAGAATCAATAAGTGAAGCTCATAACTTTGTAACCAAGATTCAATATAAAACCCTCACATCTTGGAAACTAAAACCAATACATAAATTCCCAAGCTTAAAACTAGAAAAAACATATAACGTCTATTATTCTTGAAACCCAAAATCAAAATTTGAAACTTACTAACTTTGAGATTAAAGAATCTACATTAAGGGGGGCAACGGAACCAACAGCTACCGGTTCCGGATCCGGTCCGGTAGACTGCCGGTAAGGGAACTGGGAAGGGAGGGGGGTTTTGTTCCGGTTATTACCGGTTTCGGTTTACCGGTTCAGCACTATTTTTTTTTTAAAAAAAACTTTGTTAATTTTTTATTGGACCGTTGGGGTGTGGGGCCCCCAACGGTCAAAAAAATTTTGCAGCATAATTTAGAGCCGTTCAACGGCTCTTTACTTTTTTTTTTAATTATATATATATTTTTAATTAAACTAACCCCTATATTTTTCATCTATAAATACCCCCACCCCTTTAAATATTTTTCCATCAAAAATTCTCTCCAATTTCAGTTCTCTCAATTTATAAATTATCTCAAATCCTCTCTACTAATTACTATCTATTAATTATTATATAATTATCTATTATCAAATATTATCATTATTATTACGAAAATACTATTATTATTGTGTTGATTAATTTGATAAATTTGGTGAGCTATTGTGGAAGTTGGAGCAA